>JAMAGZ010000150.1:0-57853 GCA_023626575.1 Penicillium sp. PF1803
GGGGGCTTGGACGGCTCACTGGTCGATCTATCGCCTGAAATATGGTGGGTAGATGGGTTGTGAGTCAGAATGATGGAGGTTGGCCCTACCAGGATGTTGCTCCTTTGCCTAATGAAGGAATCAGCTACTGCAGTATCGGCATGGTTGGTTTGTGGCCATGGTACCTGCTCTGCTTGAGGCAGGTGCTTTGTGCGTTGAGGCGATTGTTGCAGTGGCAATGTACGGACAGACTTCTGCGTTTCGCCCTACCTTATTCCTTGGGCCTTCAATCGCCTGTGTTACTTTGTGCTCCATTCACCTGGACTAGACTCGGCTGGTCCGAGTTAACTGTGGCTGAACCAGATGTCACAGCCACCACCACCACTACACAAGAGTCTGTTCGAATCCAGCTAAAGCAGACCACGATCACGATCGAAACTTCATGGACTTACCGTTTGGAGTACATACAGTTGACAATCTCCGCTCTCAGAGCCGGACATCTTCGTCGGCCGATGCCGCATACCGTGCACGCCACGGCCCCACGGCATGCCCCTGCGTCGCATCCAGTGGATCATAAGTGGACATCGACAGCTGCTGGCGTTGGTGGGGATTGGGATTATTCAACAGAAGGATATAGAGGTTGCCACAGTCAGGCAACGAGATATTCGGAGCTGAGCAAGCCCCCTCCGGTAGGGTAGGGTTTCTCCGCAGGCATTGCAATGTCCGGATGGGATGACCGTTGGGCTTGCGGTGGTAATTGACTCACATGCAAAAGTCAAATGTGTTGGGGGAATTGGCAGGGCTGACCTGATTGATCTTCGAAGGTTTGGCTTGAAGATTCTGGTCAGGATTGACTAATTTGTTGTAGCAGTGACGTGTGACCACGTATTTGTCGACGCTTTGTGGTTAGTAGAAGCTAGATAGACTTCCTTGTATATAGCACGTGTATAGTCCAATAATGCTGCAAATTAACGATGTATATTCTTCACTAAGTGTGTTTAATATTAGCCTAGATACATGTCTCTAACGATCAAACAGACCATCTGGCTAATGAGCCTCTTGTAAGAAACACCTTTGTATAGAGAAAAGGTTGAACCCACAAATCATCAACCAGATAACGTAGACACCAGCAGCAATCCGAACCCATCAACTCACCAATCCCTACGAATATACACAACCAACATCACACAAGCCTTCCGTCCTACAACAGGGTAAAAACCAACATACCTAAGAAGAAAAAAGACAATCCAAGGAAGATCCGTCCCGGTCAAAGACCACAAGATCTATCCCAGTCAATTATTTCAAATAAGTAAAGTGGATACAAAAAAGTCAAAAGTCATGATATAAGATAGGTAGAGAGACCAAGTAAACAGCCTCATGCCTGTGCTCTTCCATTCAGGAAGTGAAAGAGTATGAAAAAAGCAATAGTCAAAAGCAAAAAGGGGGGAGTCAAAAGACATAAATGAAAAAGAAAAGAGAAAGAAAAAAAAAAAGCTAGGCCACCAATGATCAATGATCTCAAACATTACCCCCCATCCATACGCGAGAAGAAAAAGTCATCAAAAGAAAAGGGGAATGGGAATGGGTCATGCAAAGCTCATTAGAAGGATATATTCGGGGGGTGAATAGCATAGCATATAAAAGGCGTAATCAAGGTAATGCCTCTCATGCCAATCGAGAGGCGGGGGGGAGAGTATTCTGGAGGGACGAAGGGAAGGAAACGAAAACGAAGAGGTAGTTGACGTGAGATTTAGGTAGAGAGTTATCGATCAAGTCCCAGAGACGCCACCTTCCCGGCAAAGCGGGCACCAGCACTCCCGCGCTTGGAGAGCTTCTCTCTCTCTTTAGTATCCAAGGAGCTAGTGGAGCTCTGTGACGCAGATGAGACCGGACCATCCTTACTAGAGGCGCGGATGGTAGGTAGTGAGCCTAAGGTATCACTAACGGCGGGTTTACCCGAGCCAGGAGCACCAAAGGCAGACGTGCGGGCCGTGCGTTGACTGATATACAGCTGGGCGGCCGGGGAGAGAGGGATGGATGGAGGTGCTGGGGGAATCTCCGCGCCGTTCTGGACCAGCAGCTCGGCGATAGGGAAAGGAATGGCCTTTGCGCTGGAGCGAGCGGAGAGAGTGGTCGGGGTGGAGCCTGGAGAGGCAGGGTCGGCGGCTGCAAGGGCCAGGAAGACGGCGTGCGTGTTGCGGGAGCGGTCTGCGACGTTCACGTTGGCGCGCAACGCGATTCCATAGAGAACACCTTGTATATCATTCTTCTTGATAGATGCTAGCAGTGTCTCATCCGGGGTTGCGAAGCGGGATCGTGGGGACGGCAGGCGCTCGACGTGTGCTCGATCAACGTATTTAGCCGTGATAAACTTGAGCCGTTGCTCGCGGGTGGAACTGGCAATCGGCTTTTGTGACTGGTTCAGCGTGGCCTCCCAGATCATGTTGCTGACGCGGTTACCGATCTGCAAGAGGATTTCCACAATATCGTTTGAGAACGAGTGGACATCGAGAGTGAGCGAACGGATCTTGGAAATGTGAGTTCCTAGAGATCGGTGGATACCGCTACACTCGATGCACAATATAATACCGAGGTTGATGGACACCCATTCAACCTTCGACGAGGAACCACAATCGGCACACCAGTTATTCCCTTCGTCAGCCTCGCGAACAACCTGCAGCAAGCGGGAGGGATTCTCCTCGTAAGTGATGCTGTCGTTTCTCACGTAGCTGGGTCGGGCTCCAACCGTGGTGCGGCGACTGACACCGCTGGTGTTTGTGCTGGTGATGGAGCTGTTCGAATAAGAATGGTGACCAGATACAGAGGAGCTCTTGCCAGTCAACACCGAGCCAATGTCACGGCCGCTGGAAGACTCATTCTTGGACGAAAGCGAGGGATGTGGCATTCCTCGGCCTTCCACTGCACTTTGAAGCGCATTATTGATAGAGCGTATCCAATTTGCCATGTCCTCCTCCGAGGTGGCTTGATATATGCGTTTGTACTGAGGCGTGATGACTTCAAAGCAGAAGCGTCGCTCCGCATTCCTCGCTTCGCGAACAGAAGCCATCCGCAGATCAATGGGCTCCATGTGGAGGTCTAGTTTTTGCTTCCAATTACTGTACTCTGAAAGCTTTCCTTGATCTAAAACAATCCAAAACCTGCGAGAGAAATCATGTTAGCAAAAGGGATCCGGTAGGAGGGGTTAAGGGCGAGAGCCTAGGTTTCTTACTTATGCCAGGCCTGTTTATTGATACCCTTCGGATCCATATGCGAACCAGGACGAGACAGCGCCCACAGCAGACCTTCTTTCCGTTGCTGACCAGCAGTGCGGTCAGATCCAAGGTTATCCCGCTCTTCCAGATCTCGAATACCCTTGAAACGATTCTGGCTCTGTGCACCAGCGGCGTTGTTATTCGCAGTCGGTGCCGAGATTCCAGCAGAAGAACCAACCGAACCCGCATTGGCTTGAGACGAAATAGAAGAACTGTTGCTAATGACTCCACGGAGCTGTGAGCCAGTACTATCCGCCCGACCCAACTCTACCTCACCAGATGCACTCCCGTTGTTAGCGGAGGCGGCAGTGGCAGCAGCAGCGGTGGCGGATGCCGTAGCAATGGTTGAGGGCGCGCCAGCAACGACATCGGGCTCCAAGTAGGGGTTGCTATTCTTCTCCAAGGCCCTACGCTTTTCTTCACGCTCGGACCTTTGGAACTGGAACTCCTTGTCCGCTTGGTTGACCTCATGCACAAGGGCATTTAATTGAGGCGCCATCTCCTCAACTTTCTTGGCAGCTGCCAAGAAAGCTTGTGCCTGGAAGTCTGCATACTTAGTCAGATGTGAAAGGACCTCCTGTTCCTTGCGGCCACCGTGCAGATCTTGCATGAATGAAGAATAATCAAAGCGCTTGAGTTCGAAATTTCGACGCTTAGCCTGATATTTCGAATCACTTTCCGCTCGTTTCTTCTCCTTGAGCGAGTCTTGTCGTTGGCCGAGGTATCGGCTGACATAGGCATAATAGTCACGACTCTCTTCATCAAAGTCCTTCTTCTTAGACTCGGCTTGTTTGATGTCGTTGTTGTAGAGCTTGGTGAGCGGATCAATGACAAGCTTCTGCAACTGGACCGTGTTAGTCAGCTCGTATTTCTGGATCTGCCGAGCGATCTTCTCGAAATAATGATCCAACGCCGGCTGAATTGCGTTGGCTTTCGATGTCGATGCATCGTTTAAGGAGCCCAGGAACGCCTCCATAGACTCGTTGCAGGCCACTTGCGCTTGTTGTGCAGCCTCGGCCTTTTTAAGGACCTTCTTTATTTTGGCCCGCATGCTCCCTGTCTTCTGTTCCAACGCCTTCATCGTGGCACGGAAGAGCGGGCCATCCTCCACGATGCTCACATCATCTCCCGGGCGAGAATGTAACAGGTCGACTTTCACGGGAGGTGGGGGCGGGGGTAAGGCTGGAACGGGTGGTGGTGGGAGTGAAGGAGGACCGTCTGCGGATTCGGGGGGAGTGGTGACTGGAACATTCGAGGTTGAAGCAGCGTCGCTGTCGCTGAAATGGGAAATAGCGGACTGAGTAGAGGGGACGCGGCTCCGTGAGGGCAGCACGGGCAACTCTAGGTTGGGTGAGGAGAGAAGCGGGCTGGGTAGTGGGCGAACGGAATTATGTACCCAGAAGGAGAAATGTGCAAGGGTATTAAGGCGATTCGTCTTTTGATCATAGTCCAAGAAACTGCAGCTGTTCCGCCAGCCACCTCCCTTGTCTTCTATGGCCTTTGGAGGCTTCCATCTCCAGCACCATTCGAAAGACACGGAGGGTGTGCCTTCGGTGGAGTAATTTCCGATGAGCTGGACGTTGGAATTATTCTGCAAGTTGGGGTTCGCATGGAACTCCCTGGTGATCAAGTTATCCAGTTCTTTCGAGTTGGACGCGTGGGCAAACGTGAGCCCCGTGAGATTGGTGTCCACCACCTCGGGTAGCGATGTCGAGACGCCATTAACGGTGGAACCGGCGACATTTCCGGTCTGTGTCTGGCGGAGAATGAAAGTGAAGTTGAAGATGAGTTCATCATCATTCGATAGGCGCAGCAGGAACGTCGGGAGTGGCGCTGTTGGGGGGACGTCAGGATCCTACAATGTTGTTATTGGGTTAGCCCGCTTGGCACCGCCGCTCCGGGGTATCCTCGACCCTCTCTTGCAGTCCATACCTGGATATACTCGATCGGCGTCTCGTCACCAGGTTCCCTTTTCGCAATAAATCTGGCCGCGGGGAACGCATTCGGGGATAGCGTCAGCAAGCGACGGCGGGAGTTGCTTATGGTGACGGCGGCGATAGACACTGTGGAGGGCACCGAATTTGATCAGCTTGGTCGCAAGACTCGGGAGATAGAACCCGACAAGGGGCAGACATACGGCGATTCTGGTCCTTGAAGAACAAGCTCCCAGCGTCATCGAGACGGCTAGCGACATTGCCCATGATGGCGGCGCAGGCACCAGAGGATTCAGGTCACGGCGCGAGGAGGAGTCGGAATAAGCACCGAGTCAATCGGCCATCGACAAGGTGCGTGGCAGTCGGATGGCCTGTAGGAGAAAGTAGGCGAACAAGAGAAATCCGTCATTCAGTCGTGAAAAGCTGTGAGGCTGGGGGGTGGGGAGGGGGAAGAGTAGAAGGAGAGGGAGGGAGGGAGGAGGGGGCGAAGAGGGTGGAGTAAGTCGAAGCTTGGGATCGGGTTGATCGCGTTGATTTGAAGGAGGGGGGATCGGTGGAGCGCCTCTTTCAATCTTGGGCTTGTCACGCCCCATGGATCGCCTGATAGTTTCCGCCTCTGTTTTGCAAGTTGATATGTTTTGCATGACTTTCCATTCACATCTTAGGCTCGCTCAAGGCACTCTACCGTGTCATGATTCTCGGGTTCTCACCCTCTCTTCGGTGCATAACTCCGAGATTACCACGGAGAGGGGCTGACCAGGCGCTTTGTTTTAGCCTCCAACAACGAGTCCCTCGCGAGGCGCTGGTTTAAGTTAATGTCGGAAAAGAAGTAGAAAAAAGAAAAAAAAAAGAAGCTTAAGCACAAGAATGAAGAAATATGAAAGTAATAGAATCCAAAAAATATATATCATGTTTACGCATTTTAGGTACGAGTGATCCAGACCCAAAATGCACGCCATATTAATAGTCATCGTAAGTAAAGTAACAGTAATAGTAAAGCTAGGAATCATCAAAAAAAGGCCTATGAAACACACGCGGAATCACTATACAACGCCTCCTCCTGAGCATTCTCTCCCATCTCTATCCTTCCTTTCCAGGTATTGCATCGTGAATGTCATGATACTCGGTCCCAGACCGAGCAGAAAGTGTATTAAACAGTTGCAAAAGACAAAAAAAAAAGGGGTAAACGCAAAGCCAAAGAGGCACCGAGAAACAAAGGGCAATGTCACCATCTAGGCCGCCGAATCTACCGCGGGCGTAGGTTTGCAAGCATTCTTAACCTCTCCCATCGAAGCTGCTCGATCGCGCCCGCTACCGTAGCGATGCTTGGGTCGATCAGCGTGGCCATCATGTTCCACCCACCGCATCATCTGACCCTTGACATCGCGCATCTCATGAACTCGGCGAGATAGATCACCACGTTGTTTGCCGGTCCCGCTGCGCTCATTGAGTTCATCCTCCTCCGAGCTGGAGATGGACAGAGAAGAGACACTGCTCTGCTGCAGGTACGTGATGAGATGGCCCTGCGTTCTCTTAGATTCACGCTGCTCTTCCTTGAGCTGGCTCATACGCTCCGCATCGCCGTTACAGTCTAGGGTCGTGATATGCAGTCCGGGGAAGTTGGAGCCGAAGAACTTGTGGAGCAAGGGTAGAAGCTCGGCATTTGGACGATATGTACCGCTATCGTTGTCGATAAAAAGCTCATAGTCTGTAGGATCGGTGGAGACCTCCTGGACCTCCTTGGAATGGTCTTCGTCACCATCCTCTTCAACGGGAAACTCGGTGGATGGATGATGCGATGTGGAAGGTCGTGATGCCGGGGATTGCGAGCGAGAGCGATGGCGATAGCGGTGTTGGCGGCGGCGGACAAAGAACTCGCCCGAGAATGCAATATAGCTCGTGACATCACTGTGCATGGTGTGTTTGCTCAGCAGGTCGATTCCGAATTCCTTGCCAGTCTCGGTGAACCGGAACTGTCCATCCAGCATGAGCACGTAAGTGAAAATACGTCCGCCCTGGCCATATTGGATGAACTCCAGGAACTTTTGGGTCATTTCCCGGCAAGGCTCTGGGAAGGTACCGTACAACGTCGACCGATCAAAGCTATAGATGCGCTGATGTTGGTGATGGAGCGCCTTGTGTAGGATTCGACCTCGCAAGCTTTGGGCCTGGAACATGCCCGCCACGAAGGGCTTGAACTCCACATAGCGGTGGTACATCTCTGAGGGGACTGGCCCGGTTAGCTGCATCTGGATGGCTTGGAAACTGGTCGGGTGGGCAGATTGTCAGCACGAAGAAAAACCACCAAAATAGAAAGGTTGATCGCGCAACTTACTTGTATCGACTGATCCCCTTGCCACTTCCATCCTCACTTTGAACTTGATCCTTCACACCGGCCAGCCGTCCGATGAGAGGAGAGAAGTGCTTGAACCAGATATTGGGACCGACAGTATACATCTGGCCACCCTCGTTACCCGGAGTTTTCCCCAGGCATTCGATGCTCATGTAAATGAACGACTCCTTGTGATGACCAGTGACCTTGGAGATATTGGTCAGGACATAGACCCGCTTACTAGCGAAGCGATGTTTGACCTTGAACAGGTGCTCTTTGATATCTGACCAGTTCTCTGAGAGTGAGGGAACATCGATGGTCGCGAGCCCCAGCTTATCATCGTGATCTGCGGGATCCTCATCATACACCAGCGCCTTGAGCTTGAATCCCGAGGCTGGCACGTTCGCGACAATCCATTCACAATTCCAGATGGGGTTCTTATCCTTGTGTATCGTGGGGGTTCGGAATGTCACACCAGGATCTTGCTTGTGACGGCGGGGCAGATCGACCTCGAGGCGCGCAAAGACGTAAGGATCCGACGAGAAACTACCGATATCTGCGAAGGGAAGGTCCACTGCGCGGTGGAAGGTGAACTTGACGGTATACCCCGGCGGCGCATGGGGAATGGGAGTCGCATCGAAGCCGCCCGCGGGCTGTGAGTCTTCCTTCATGCTCATGCGTTGCTGGATTTTGTCGGCCTTTTCGACCAACTTGGGGCCAAAATGATCCACGGTATTTGCAGCCATGGCGGAGAGGGGAGTTTGCTTGTTTTAAACAGTATAGATCTGGGTGCGGCACAATTCGAGCAGGATCATTATGAGATTAGAGGAGCCAAGAGTAATGATAATTCATAGTAAAGGTAAGAATATGCAGGGCGTAAGAAAAAAAGGAGAGCGGGGGGGGGGGGCAGGAGGAAGAGGATGGATGACCCGGCCTAGGCGAGGTCGGTTAGAACGGGAAATGATATGGCCGCCAATTTTTCCTTCTTCCCTAAGAATCTCAGGTTACTGAGCCAAGCTTTTCAGCCTTACCACAGGCAACAGCATAAAACGAGCAGCACGATCGCAAGACTCGGATTGATCATCGCAAAGTGGAGGGGCTGTGGTTGCGTTGCCAAGTCGATGCCAAGATTTAATGCCGGATGAGGTCATCGCGCTGGGTTTATACTTCGTATATGGGAACGGGAGTCCAAATGGATGAGAAGAGTGATGGGTCCCCTAATTGCTCACCAACCACCTTATTGGTCTGCTCTTGGAAATTGTATTTCCCTAGTGGCACCATTACCAGCCCTACAGCACACCCCCGTCGCACACTGTGGCACATACATGGTCATGGATGCCAGACACTTTCGGATACGGTGACTGATAAAGGCCCGGGTTCCGACTTATGCCAAGCACATGTGCGGAGTACTGTGTACATACGGGAAAAAAAAAAGAAAGCCATTAAAAAATTGTAATGATGTTTGGTTGATTTTTGATAGTACAATAGCTAAGTTAAAAGCATATTAAAGCATACTTGAAGGTTATTTCTGAAAGAGAAACACAAATAATCAAGTGCAAGGATCAAATCACTCGCTACAAGTCCGCCGCATAGAAACGATAGAGAGGGGGGTCATCATGTCATGAAATCATATCGCTTTTCGTGGGGTCAGCCCTGCAACTTAAGAGTGACGTCCGGGACACATCGTGAACCCGTAAAACAACCACGGGCGCGCCGCGTGGCTTCCCCTGTAGGAGCGAAGGCAAATTGAGTTTCCGCATTGACGCCAGGGCTGTCTACGAACCCCGGAACAAGAACTGCATATCTTCGGGCGTGAGTTTCTCCAACGCCTTGTCCTGGTCCTTGTTGATGGTGCCCCGGATGAGATTTGCCTTCTTCTCCTGAAGCTGGACGATTCGGGATTCGACCGAATCTTCGATAGTGAGCCGGGTAATCACACAGGGCCGCTGCTGGCCAATACGGTGACTGCGATCGGCACTCTGCCATTCCGCTGCGGGATTCCACCATCTGTTTGAAGATTGTGAGCGAAAAGGAAAGACGATAAAGAGGACATCGATAAGGAGCAAACTTACGGATCCACAATAAACACGCGAGAAGCCTCGGTCAAGTTCAGTGCCACACCTCCCGCTTTCAGCGAGACCAGGAACACCTCCACGTCGGCATTCTTCATAAAGTGCTCGATAGACTTCTGTCGCTGTGCGGGCGTCATCGTGCCATCAAGCATGACCGTGTTGAATCCCGCATGGCGCAGGCGCCACTCCACAAGTTGAAGCATCGACGTGAATTGCGAGAAAATGATCGATTTGGGGGTATGACTCTTGCTTCGTTGCTGGTAGAGTTCATACAGAAGAGTTTCGATCTTGGTCGAGGACGTCCACTTATCCATCATAATGCGGTTGATAATCGAGTTCTTCTTCACTCCTTCCCCAGACTGTTCAATGGTAGGTTGCTCCAGATCAATCGATAGAGCAATGTGGCATTGAGGGCAGTCTACCGTCGAGGTATCGTCGAAGGACTGAATGTAGTCCTTGGCACACTTGCGGCAGAACTCATGGCGACAGCGCGACCGAATCGCATCCTCCGCAGGTTCATCACAAACGCGGCAGACCAAAACATTGAATCCAGGCTGCACGTGTTTCTTGAGGATCAGATCGGGGTGGTTTGCGACCTGTCGCATCTGCATGATCAAACCGAAAATGTTGGCGTAGTTGTTGAGCATCACACCTCGGCTGACGTAGGTATCAAATTGGCGCGAAGTGTTGGTCATGATACTACGAGAGAAATCATGTTCGATCTCGCCGAAAAACTCATTGTGGATGGTAATACTGGGGGAGGGAATCACGCGTTAGCCCAAACAACCAGGTGGGGGTGGTTGTAGCTGGCAAAAGCCTTACCGTTTTGGGGGAAGTTCCATCGAAGATGTATGCTCTTCCTTCATGCGTCGAAGCATGATATGATCGGTGATCAACCGAAGCTTCGCCAAGCCTTCCTTACGAGCTTCAATGGATCGTCCCTCCGTAACTATAACGATATCAGTATCCCTTCAGGAGAGCGGCGTATGAGTGAAGTATAAAATCCAACTTACTGGGATTCAGAATTTCTTTGTTGAAAAGGGAGATATGGTTGAAGCCACTAAACTCAAGTCAGCAGGTGTCTCGAAGAAGGTTTCTGTAATTGAACAAAAACAGATAATCGTCAACATACGTGTGTCCACATTCAGTGCAACGACCCTGCTTGTTCGCAGACCACTGGAGCTGTTCACAGGGGCATTGCTTGCAAAAATAACAGGCAAAGGGCTTGACTTGTAAGAAGCGCAAGAGGGAGAAGAACTCTCCAATCCTGTTTTGCACGGGAGTGCCGGACAAGCACCACTTGTATGAGGCCTTTAGGGCAAAGCAAGCTTTGGCCACACCCGTAGTACGTTGCTACTCAAGTCAGCACCATTATCTCAAGAAATCGTTGGTAGCAAGGTTCAAATTACCTTGATACTGTGTGCTTCGTCGAGGATCAACCGGTGAAAGTCGATAGAATGAATCACGCTATCTTCTTTCACAGTTCCATTGCCACGAGTCCATCCCTTCTCCTGCTTTCTGTGCATAGACTCAAGGCTCGAGTCTCGAGGCAAAGTTAGCGCACTCTGTTCATAAGTGAAGAGGCGGGTAACTCACAAGAAATCATGATGACATTGTACTTCCGCAGATCGGCCCGCGAAAGCTTTTTGACCTTGGAATCTGAGTTGTGGTAAACGCAAACCTTCAACTTGCCATTGGTGTACTCCTGAAAGATAAAAATGAGCTTCCAAATTAACACTTCGTGGGAAGAACCGGATACGCACCTTGATCTCAGAGACCCATTGCATCAGAGCAACGGGTGGCACAATGACGAGGGTCGGCTCACGCTGAGGAAAATCAGACATGATAAGGGACACTGCTTGGATTGTCTTTCCCATGCCCATTTCATCACCAAGGAGACCACCTCGGTATTGCGTCTTTTCCTGCTCTATCATCCAGTTCAAACCTTCCAATTGGAAGGGTTTGAGTTTGCGAGTGATAGATTCCGGCTGCTGGGCGGCCTTTGGTGTGATGGTGGGAGTTGCCTTTAGCGTATCCCACATGGTAATGATGGCTGGATGCTTCTTCTCCAGCTTTTTCCGGTCGGCGAGCATCTAGAATAGCGTCAGTCGAGAGAACATCTTACCCAAGAATCAAGTTTAATCCAAGACTTACCCGGCGTGCTTTCCGCTGCTCTTCCCAGCTCGGGGGCAGGTCAGCTTGATTCTCCTCTCTCCTTCGCCGGTCCCACGCATCCCAATCATATCCGTCGTCGTCGGCATCATCATCACCCTGGCCCTGTTCTTCGGAAATTTCTCGGGGTCCTGTCTCGTAGTATGAGCCGGCCGAGGAATACAGATCCTCCTCTGAGGTCAAGGACCTATCGATGAGATCCCATTCGGACAATTCACTGTCGCTCGATGCATCCAGGATGTCCTGAACAGGGACTCGTTGCCCAGACCGCTTCGAGGCCACAGTTTTCTGTTTCTTGGGTGGCGGCTGATCATACTCCTCCATCTGAAGAGCATGAGCTATAGCTGCATCAGAGGTTTCTAAGCTTGCTTCATCTTCTGAAAGTGCAGCATCGTCGGCGGACCTCTTTGTCCCACGCTGGCCTCGCAAGGACATTCTTCTGGTCATGATGCTCGTGCGAAGGCTTTGGGCACGGTCTGATGCATTCACACGACCCCGAGTCTGCTTAGTGCTGGACTCGGCAGGAGTCCCGACACTGGTAGCCGGGGTACTGCAGCCAGTGGTGCCATCAGCGGATCGGATACCTGACGAGCCGCTTGAGTCACTTGGTGATGCATCTTTCTTTGTGGGAATCACCACCTTCACAGCCATTGTAGAGTCATTTCGAGTAGTAGAGGGGTTCGGGGCATCCGAGTCTCGACCGGCGAGGCTATCATCCTCGGAATCTTGGATGACGCGAGAGGTCTGTGTTCTGGAATGCGACGTCTTCCGCTGGGGCGCTTGTCGACGGGGGGTTGAAGAATCCCTCAATGACGTGCCACTGAGAAATGCGTCATCCTCCGAGTCGGGGATCACCGCAGCCTGGGATCTTCTTCTCATTGTGGTGGCGGATGTCGAAGGGTGGAGGCTGAGGGAGAGATAAGCGGGTATTGTTGGGTATTGTTGGAGAGTGTTGGAGAGAGAGGGACTATGGAGTATTGGGGAAACCGGAAAATCGCTGAGGGTGATGGAGGGGATCGAATCTATGATAGTGACCCAATTAGCACCTTGATTCAATATCAAGTCCATCGACATGACGGAGATAAAGACTGGGCAAACTCGAGAAATTCGCTTGACTCAAGAGCCTCACTCACCTATCACAGATCCTGACGCCGGGTGAAAGGGTAAACACGGAATAGGGGGTTGAAGGAAGGTGGAGAGTGAGGAACTGAGTTGGATAATACCAGACTCTTAAGCGAGCGTGTAGAAGGAAAGGAAATGATGATCAAATGAAGGGAGAGATGGATGAGGAGAGGAAGTCGAGGTGATCGGAAGAGAGATGATCGATCGAGTGAAGGTGCCTGAAGTGAACCAACCACTCAATCAGGAACCAGGAAATCTCTTCGGTCGGTCCGACACACAAAATTTTTTCTTGATTACCATTCCTCGATCAACTATCGGAAAAGGATTTGCCTCATTCCATTACCCTTTTGATTCTGTTTCTCTTGATATTCTCACCTCCCCCGATCGCAAAATCGAGAGATCGAGCGATCGCAAGTCCCGTCGCCACATTATCATTATTATCCACTTATCTTCGATAAGACGAGACTCGCGTTAAGTGCAACGCGAAACTGTCGCGATCCCGTGACCTACCTGCCCTCCAATCGCAACTGCGCATCTACTGTACTCTCATTGATATCATCAACCACACTCTCTCTTACACTCACCTTCACCTTCACTGCTCTCCTTACGGTCAAGATGTACGCTCCGGCTCAATTTTCTGGATGACTGAGATACTAATACTTTGTTGCAGGGCGAGCCGAAGACAGGCTAGTAACATTCGCGGCCCGTAATGACCTCATATCCCAGACTCCATACCCCAGTGTTTTGCATTCAACTAATTGATTCCTTTCTAGGCGATCTGCACTGACGGATTTCCTTGCTGTATGTGCAACCACCGATACTTATTTCCCGTTTCATCACTCTTCGTTGGCTAATTCTTTTCTTTTCGCTTTAGTCAAACAATATCTCCGCCGCCCAGATCCGCGATGACTACGACCGACGAGTGGCAGAGGCAGCCCACCAGGCTTCAAACGAAGAGGAAGATGCCGATGTTGACATGGAAGAGCCCGAGTATGAGCCAACACCAGAGCCGGACTCGCCAGAGGACAAGGCAAAGAAGCGCAAACGCCAACAAGCCATTGAAAAGATTAAGAAGAGCAAGGAATTCGCCCGCCGCAAGGCTCGACGGGTTGGAGAACCTGACGATGATGACGATGCTCTGGCCAACGAGATGGTGAATGAGAGAGAGCGGCCGACCCCGGGACAACTCGAAAACTGCGAAGTCTGTGGCAAGCGGTTCACCGTCACCCCCTACAGCAAGACGGGCCCCAGTGGAGGCCTCCTCTGCGCAGATTGTTCGAAGAAACATGTCGACGGGGACAAGAAAGTTCCACCTAAGAAGCGCACCCCTGGGATTAGGCGGCGCCAAAATCAAGCCGATCTACTGGATGGACTAGCCTCTCAGGGTGCTCAGAGTCTACTGGAGACCTGCATCAAGGTATGTTCGAGGAGCAGGTTGCCCGTTGACTATAGCACTGGGATGCTAACACCCTGATAGAAAGTCGCGGAAAACATCTCCGACGTGGAAGAGTTTGGTGACCTTCCTCCACCAGTGATGCATCGCCTCAGCCAAATTCTGGCCCGCAGACGGGCGATCACCTCGACAACCTTGGATCTTTTCCTACGGCCCCAGAACAGGGAGATTGATATTTACGATTGTGCTAGTATGTATTACCGATCATCATTGGCTATGTTAAAACTTCCACCCTTTGAGTCAAAGTCTGACTCGAACTATAGAGCTTGGTACGGACGACTACCACAAGATCCTTGCCACAATGCCAAATTTAACTCGACTCAACTTGCGATTCGTCACCCCAATGAAGGATCGCATCTTCAAATACATGATGGAACGGAATATGAATATCCAAGACTTGCATCTAGATTCACCAAACTTGGTGACAGACGAAGTCTGGCGTGAGCTTTTCACTCGGCTGGGTCCGCGACTTCGGAGTCTGAAGCTGTGGAACCTCGATTCCGCGTTTGACGACGAGACTGCCGAAGTCATGGCCAAGAATTGCACACAACTTCAGCGTCTGAAGTTGAAGCATCTGAACAAGATTGGTGACAAAGCACTGGAAGCAATCTCGACAATGAAGACACTGGAGCACCTGTCACTGTTCATCAGCCAGGAAACCACCGCCGAGCCTCTTCTCCAGATCATCTCTGAACTCGGCTCTAATCTACGATCCCTTTCCCTGGAAGAATTCTATTTTGCAGACGACAGGCTGCTTCAACTCATACGGGAGAAATGTCGACGTTTGACCAAGCTGCGCCTTGCTATAAATGCAGAGTTCACAGACAAGGCTCTAGCCAATCTATTCCACGAATGGCCCAATCCACCCCTAACATTCGCGGACTTCCACCGCGTACGGGACGTGGACATGGCGAACCCAGGTGGCCCACCCGAGCCCGTCGGTCTCGCGTCTAACAGCTTCATTGCATTGATGGAGCACTCGGGCGCCAGACTCCTAAGTTTGAACGTCGCCTCTTGCCGTCACATCTCGCATTCAGCATACGAAACAGTCTTTGGCGAGAACAAGCGATACCCAGAATTGAAGTACCTGGATATTTCGTTTAATGGCGTGGTGGATGACTACTTGGCACAGTGCATCTTCCGATGCTGCCCGGCCCTGACAAGAATGGTTGTCTTTGGCTGCTTCAAGATTCGTGACGTCAAGGTTCCCCGGGGTGTCGCGGTTATTGGTACTGTAGGTGCCAAATTGACGATCGAAGGGATCACACAGAAGGAGCTGGTCTAACCGAGTCGCCTGATGGGTGACCGACCGCTATCGACTACTTGGTATTGACTTTATGGGCTGGGAAGGGTTTGAACAAGGCGTTCCCTATGACTCTATGGGGCCCAGGCCTCCAAATGAGACATGCACGAGCTATGATCTTTTATTTTTAGCGATTCGGGACTTGATTACGGCACATGTATTATTTTTTCTGGCTCAGAACAAAAAAAGGAGTTTATGATAAGACAGATCCATATTCATTGAAGTATTATTAGACCATAAATGGTGAGAAAGAAAACAAAATATCAAATCGCAGATGAACGGATGTCAAAAACATTGAAGACAAAAAGGAAGTTGCAATGACCAACGCACACCAGACCCAATTAGTATGGGATGCCGTTTGTCATGAGTTGGAACTGATCGTATCCCTTAGTCGACACGCTCATGTACGACTTGCGCGTCAATTCGCGCATGTACTCAGCAGCATCGCGCTCGCTCTTCTCCAACACAAATCGATCCCGGAAGTTCTTCAGTGTCTCAGGCTTGAAGCACGGAAGTCCGCTATCCAGCATCAGCGACACAATATGCGCCAGCTTTGTGCAATAGGGCCGCGATGCAAGGAACGCCTTGACCACCAGCGACTCGAACCACCGGTACGGCTGTGTGGTCGTCGGGTTATGCGAGTTGCTACCTGGAAGACTAATTCCGGATGTCCCGCTGGGATGGTGCGTAGGGTTGTGGGTGCCGCTCATGACAGCGACCATCTCGGAGGTCAATTTGAATGGCGCGCGCTCGAAGCGGACACCGCCGGGTGCGATGTCGAAGCAGAATCCGAAATCGATGTGGATGATGTGTCCTGCGTCGTCGACCATGATGTTGCCGTTGTGTCGGTCCTTGAATTGGAGGAGATATGAGATCACGGAGTATGCGGCCATACTCTTGACGAAGTTGGTGCGGGCTTCCTGGAAGCGAATCGAGTCTTCGCCGCCGTACTTGGAGACGAAGTAATCGTATAATCCGTTGACGGCTTCGCGGCCGAGCATGTCACGCGAGATTGAGTTCGGCAGTACGTCGATCACACCGCAGCCTGGTGCGGTCGAGGTCACTCGGTAAGGGAATACCCAGACGTCCAGTCCGACGTTGGTGAAAATGCTGCGGAAGGCCGCAATCATCTGCAGGGCAAGCATATCCTGACGACAATCGTCACCAACCTTGAAGATAGCTGATTGCCAAACTTCATAAGTCTCCTGGTCTCGCTCGACTTGACGAGGTACCAGCTGGCGCTGCTCAGTCCCGTTAACGACGACAGCCTTGGTCGTATCAGCCTTGCCTTCGAGACGAGGCCGGGTCTTTTGGATCCGGAAGGTTGCCATGTACGGCGCCTTGGCGTGACTCTGTAACGGCTTTCCGGACTTGCGATCGATCCCGACGACCACACCATCGGGGTTACTAGGCAGATACACGCCGACCTCGACCTTGATCTTGCGAAGCTCTTCTTCAATCTTTTCCTTCTTCTCGGGCTTGCTCCGCTTGATGTACGGACGTAGCTTACCAGAGATGTCGGTAATCTCATTGAAGAACGAGAATTCTCGCTCGTAAAAGTCGCGCTCTTCAATAGTAAAGCTGGAGATCAGGGCCTCCAGGAATCGATCCAGGGTTGGCTTAATCGGATCCGGCTGTGGGATTCGAGAGTTAGATTATGACGGGCAACATATCGAAGAAACAGGCAGGCACTTACCACTTGCGAATCCTCGTCCTTGTAGGAGTTGGCTTTCATGTTCCAGATCACTTGATGGGCGAACAGCTGAGATTGCTTCGCTGTCTCAAGAGTGTATCGTTCAACATAACCCAGAGCATCGTATCGAAGAGCCTGGACCAGCTGTGGCACAAAGTAGAAACGAATATCCATGGAATGACTCTCCAGGGCCCGCATAGCATACTGGAGAATGAATGGATGATTTCCATAGGCCGGAAGGAAGTAGGTGATCGCTTCTATTGGGTTGACTGGCGCCCAGTACAAGAGATACTACATCACTGTCAGAAAGTCGAGAAACATCATCGCGTAGATCCCTTCAGATACTTACCTTGAGCTGGAAGTTGACATCGGGCTGCAGGGAGGAGTCGAACATGATTTCCAAAGCGCTCGGCTCATGAACAACCTTCTCAGGGAAATTGAGGATCAACCACCGGATCTCGGTCTGCATCTTGATCGATGGGAAGCGCGAAGCAAGCTGAATGGCTAGACCCGGGCTCTCGGCCCACGCAAGTCTGAGATAGGCCGTAACAGCCTACGTTTCTCGTGTCAGTGTCTCTCAATCCATAGATGTTAGACCAATAGTAACTGGGTGAACTTACATCGTTGGAGTTCTTGGAGCCGCCAATCGAGGGAATGTGGTGCTTCCGCTCAGGCTCCAGAGGGAACAGCCAAACTCGAAGACGGGCCCTCTCATTTTCGATGAGGATCTGGGTCAGCTCTTGCTTGGATTGCAAGGACTTGTACGATCCCTGGACCTGGGTAGCAATGTCTGCAACATTCCGCAGAGCGGAGAGCACATCACTGAAAACCTTGTCTTCGGCCTTGATCTGCAAGCGATTACCACCGAATGACCATCTAAACAAGTTAGCGCAATGTCCCTGTCGTCAAGTCGTGCTTTCAAAACACATACCTTGGTGCATGCTTGAACCAGCTCAGTGCAGCAGACAAAATCTGGTCCTTGAGCTTCCAGGTGGCAGCACCATTACGTGGGCTAAGATGCTGCAAAATGCGCAAGCCAAAGAGAACGATGCGGAAGTGAATCTCCCTCGCCAAAGGATGACCCTTCGTTTTAGTGAGAGCCACAAGAGTACTGTTGATCAGGCGACAGAATAACTGCTGGTCCTGGAGATTGCCTAGGCGCACAGCACTGAAGTGGCTCTCAAAGAACTGAAGCACACGCAAGTGTGGCGAGAGTGTGTCCTGCGCATCCTGTTGCCTCCTCATCATAGATGCTTTGTCAGTAGGCAACAATTCGATCTTGGTCTGGAGCGGATCCAAGTAACTAGAACAAGACATTAGAATCTTTTGGGCATGAACAAGGAGGGAAGGAAATTTCATACTCGAAGGTCGGGTCGAACAGGCCTTGGCGTCTCTGAATGCTCTTGTCCCATGCCTCGACTACGTGTGCCAGGATGCGCGGCTCAACACTTGGGTTCTCGTGGATCACACCAAGCCACAGCGAAACACCCAATTTGATCGTCTCCTTGGTGAAAATCTGGAAGGGCAAAGCCACCAAGTAATGGACAACAGAGAGTCGAGGGTTGCTACTGCTGCAGATCAAACGCGCAGCTTGCCGCAGAGCATCCCTCACTTCACTGAGAGGAATTTCGTCTCCCTTCATGCTACGTCCATAAAGGCGAGCGAGGGAGTATTCAAGAGCGTTAGCAGACTCGGTTGAGAAGTCCACTTCGGGTTTACGGCCTAGAAATTGCAGCAGGTCAGTATAGACAATGATGAGAGATAGGACTGATTGACTCACCGCTAATACCAAAGTTAAGGCCATCGGCATTGTCAAGCAACGAGATATCTGGACGACGGTACTTCTGTCGTGTGGTATAGAGTGCCATAAAGTCGGAAGCGACATTAACTTCACTCTCATGGCTGTCAATGGATCCTGCTCAACATGTTAGACAAGTGAATGAAAGAGTACTTTTGAGTCAGAGGAGAACTTACCCAGACGAGGGTCGCTGCGGGGAATGAGTGAACCCATCTCGAGGGCGAAGGAGCGGCCCAATGAGATATGGCCATAGCCACCGTCGTCATCGTATTCGGAGAGATATGTCTAGTATAGGTGTGAGTGCTGATTCACATAATAGAGCGTTGTACTCCACGTACCTGAAGCAGTCCCTTGATGTCCAATGGGGCAATGTTCAAAACCGTGGTAACCCATGTTCTAGCTCGCTCCAGGAAGCGGTTCAATGTGGCCTTTCGCAGAGCATAATTATCAGGCAAGTCCACCTTGACAATGCCCATCGGAGAAACCAGAGTTGGCTTCCACTCGAATTCGTCAAGCTCCCCTTGGAGGCAAGATAACCACATCACGGTCAAAATCTCGAGCAGAGCAAAGAGCGAATGCTTCTCGCAGAGAGCAGAAGGGCACTCGCGAATGATCTTGTCGGTACATTGCGTCGCGATGTGCTGAATCCTTTCGATGCGATGGCAGCAAGCTGTGAGCAAGTTGGCCAGCTGCTTCGCTAGGTAGGGCGCCGAGAACTCATCAAACTCCCCAGAAAGCGTGTGCGAGAGATAGCAGGTCACAACCTTGTCGGCGACGGAATTCATGCAAATGACCATCTCGGGAGCAGCCACAGCTGGGTCTCGGAAGTAATTAAGAACCTTAGTGCAGTCACCAGAGGCCGAGCGGAGAGTTTCGACCAGCAAGACAGCATTGAGAAATACTGATCTGGGATAATCCAAGCGCTTGATGTCAGACTCCCGACCGGGTAGCTCCGCAATCAGAGAGCGTTTCTGTTCCAGAACACGCTGCGGTCCCATGCCCCTCCTGAGCACCGTGTTGAGCTCAACGTCACTCTCAAGGGACTCCATACGCTCCTCCGCAACCAGTGGTGGTGAGTGGCTCGCGAGGAGGCTCAGTTCCTTGAGATGCTTGTGATAAATGCTCGAGTTGAGTGAAATTCCATGAATGGCGATGTTGAACCAAGCATCACGGAACAAAGAGCAGATGGCCTCTTCATAGCCCAAAGTCAAATTGCAAGTCTCCATGGTTGCCTTCTTTGAAGAGACAAGCAGTGAAAGGGGTTTCAAGAGGGGAGTGATGTCGCCATGGGCGAAGACAACCTCCCTGTGGCGTTCAGTCTCACCCACGTCAGGGACATCTCCCTTGTTGACAACACTCTCCAGCAGATGGGTCAGATAAAGTCTGTGAAGTGGGGAGTTGCCGTCTAGGGTCGCAGAGAGATACGACATGGCACACTGAACAGCATCGGTGATCATGTCTAGACCTTTATGGACCCCGTCAAGGTAAATGCGGTTGTAGAACTTCAGCAGCAGCAAGAACTCAGGCTGCCCGCTACTCAATGCAAGAACAGCCGTTTCCTGGATGATGAAAGCGTCCACCGAGACATTAATCTTGCCGACCTTTTGAAGAAGCATCGACTGTGCGAGTGCGCTGATCTTGTCATCATTGCAGCTGGTCGCAATGATCACAATGGCATGAACGATATTTCGGTTGGTCAAGGTTTCTTCCTCGCCAAGAGCCGAGAGTGTTGCTTGGCTTGCATTGCCTGCATGGGCATAAGCGACCAGGTTTCCTGTAATCCCAGTAGAATCGACAAGAACATGATCTTGGGATGCTTGGTCACCTCCCATGGGGCCGGGGCTCAGTGAATTGCCCAAAGAGTACAATGTTGCGATCACTGAGTCCTCAGATAGAATACTCAGGATTTGGGCAAGGCATCGAGAGGCCACAGCGACAACAGAGCCCTTCGATGCACGACCGTGGACCAAGTATTTCAAAAGGCAGCGTCGTCCCAGCGTGGCTCCATTTGAAGATATTCTGGCGAGAATCGCCGTGCCCTTGAGCGCAATGATTGCCAGCTCGTCACACGCCATCTGCTGAGGGTCACCCACAGTAGTCTCAAGCCAGGACAAAAGGACATCATTGTTGGCAGCATCTTCACCGAGAACAACGCAGTTCAAGAATCCAATCAGAGCATGACCCTTCACGGAAAAGGCCAGTCGCTGCTGAGAAGGAGACCCAACTTGTAGATAATCCGATCCATCCTCAAGCAGGTTGATCTCCTCACTAATCAGGTCGGTAACGCGTTCAATCAGAGCGATGTCGGCTTCATCGTAACTCTTGGCAATGCCGACACCACCCATGTATTCATCCAAAAGCTGGTCATCTGACAAGTTCTGAGAACCGATCAAAGAAGCGGCGCATGACTTGACGAAGCGCATGAAGCCCTCTTGAACTAGCATGGCACCCAACGGGCGTCCATGAGCTGCATATCGCCTAGTATACTTTCTCCAATCCTTGATGGAGATGTCGGAGTGGCTGGCATTACGAACAGTCGACGAAGCAGTTTCAACGGCAATCATGAACGACTCAGAGAGCATTGATCGCAAAAGATCGATGATTTGCAACTTCTCTCCGGCAGTCCAGATAACAGTATACTTGGCGGATGCCTCCAGGAATCCAACCAAGGACACCGCAATTGACAAGACAGCGATCGATTCGTGGACAACAACCCGTCCTCCCGCTTCGGATGATGAGTATTGAAACGGAGTGACCGCATTGACCGCATCGGAGCAGTTCTTCAGGTATCCGCTCACCGCATTGAGGGCCACTTTGCGCAATGATGGGAACTCCGTGGCCAAGGACAAAAGTGCCGCGGTCAGACTGTGAGAGAGAATCTCCCATGGCGACGGCTTAACCTGGTGGAGGAACGGGGATGGGCGAAACAGCTGAGTAGGGGACTCGGGCAAGTATCGAGACAATTGGGAGACCAGACGATTGGCATGTTCTGGATCGTTCACGGAGGAGGCGGCCTTGCATAGGGCGAGTAAGACATCGAGTTCACGAATCCCCTATATAGGTATAGATCTGGGTATTAGTCTATGATCACCCCGCAAATTATAGGCAAAGGCATATATACCATTGGAACCCGGGAAGTCGGCGCCTGTTCTTTCAACACTCCATTGAGAGCTCCATCGGGCTGGCGGGCCAGTCGAGTCTGTTTGGCCAGGCGCGCAAGGTCCGAACCATCGTCATTGCCGGGAGACTTGACGGCCAAGGCCGCCAACTTCTCGAATGCAGAGCGTCGAATCCCGACCGAGAGACTGTTCGTCATAGTTTCTAATTAGCATACGGTATAATTCCTCTGAAGCAGATTCGGTAACTTCACTTACCCATCCATTCTCACTTTTCAGTCTAGGGATGTTGAGAGAGAGAGAGAAAGAGTGGTCACAGCTGGACTCGAGATTCCTTGGAATTCGTGGGGAATGGAGACGGGGGCACGTGTTGACGCGGCGAACCTAGGCCCGATGGGTGATGCATAACTACGAGAAACAAATAACCAAAAAAAGATTCATGACCAGGTCAGACCGGTGTCAAACATTGATATCCTCTACTAGCATACATAATCTACGATATATTATTCCATATGTTCGATTCATATCCATCCCTAACAATTGGATACATAGCAAACAAGACCGTGTGTTGACATGTCCATTATTGGGCCGGCGGCTGAGGGTCTCTCACCCTCGCAAAAGTAGCTTTCTTGAGCCTCCAAAAGCTTCCCCCCGTTTCTTCTTTCCCCCGCTCGCCCCAAACCCACTTTCCCTTCAGATTTGGTTTTGTTTTGCTCCAGTGATCGCCGATTTGTTCGAAATTCACCTGTGAAAGACTCGAAACTGCCGAGTTCCTGAATTCTCGCCGGCTACCCCCGACGGTCCATACCCCGGGAAGCCTCGTTCAGACAGCACCGCTAATTGGCCTGTGACAACTTCCCAATACCGGGGGTCTGTGTGGTATGAGTGAGAAAGATGGCGCCTCGTGAAAAAAGCTCCCTCAAACGGGGTAGAGTAAGTGTCCGTCGACGTGGTTCGTGACTTGCTGCTGGCTGACCCCGTCCGTTCGCTCTCCGACAGCACAGCGTGGATGTCGATTCGCAGGATTTGAAGAAGCCCCGGCGCTCGCAGAGAATCTCCAGTCAGCAACAACATCAACCACTAGAGACGCCGACTATCCATGACTATCTGCCGACTCCGCTGACCCACGGCAACTCGACGGCCACAGATATCCGCAACGAAGTCACGGCCACTCCTCCAGACAGCCCGAACCACCATGTCAGCCAGCAAACTCCGGCGAATGATTTCTCTCAGGCCTATTCGTCGCCTCCAGGGGACACACAAGCCCTGTCACAGTTCATTTACCCCCCACGGACATATGCAGACGAGGTCGACGACGAGAGTGCGGAGGGAGTTTGGGGATACCTCATTCCGCTCGATGACAGTGTGAGCAGTGCCGTCGTCTTGAAGCACCGAGATGGTTGTGCCGAGCGTGATGAGCCCGCCAATGGTAAATCCGGCAAGAAGTCACAGTCCCGCAAACAAGGGAATGGTCGAGTCCCTGGTGGCTACTTGTTCGGCCGTCATCCCGAGTGTGGTTCGTAAACACCTGTTCGTTGGCACTTGCATGACGACCAACTAACCTATTTTTTCTTCTCTATGTAGATCTGGTCATCAATAGTCCGACGATCTCGAACCGGCATTTCCTTCTCTTCTCCGAGAAGCGCAAAGGCGACGTGGTTGCGATGTTGGAGGATCTCTCCAGCAACGGAACCTTCGTCAATGATGCTTTGGTGGGTCGTAACAAGTCTCGCGAGCTCGAAGATAGAGATGAAGTCTCCATCTTGAACGAGGCTCGGTTTGTCTTCCGTTACCCTCGTACGCGAGATGCCAGTGGCTTCCGCCACCAGTACCGAAGACTTCAGCAGCTTGGCAAAGGTCATTTTGCTACGGTGTACCTGTGTGCCGATCGAACCACGGGCAAGCAGTATGCCGCCAAGGTTTTTGAGAAACGGCCAGGTGATTCACAAAAATCCCAGTCCCAGAATGAGGCATTGCAGCAAGAGATTGCTCTTCTGATGAGTGTGAATCACCCAAACCTGCTTTGCCTGAAGGACACCTTTGATGAGACCGATGGTGCCTATCTGATTTTGGAGCTAGCCCCGGAGGGTGAGCTGTTCAATTTGATCGTGACCAAGCAGAAGCTGAGCGAGGCTGAAACCCGCCATGTGTTCCGTCAGCTCTTCGACGGGTTGAAGTATCTGGTGAGTGTTTCCCTCCATTCTGAACTATCTACGCAACTGAAATCGCGCTAACCTCTACTTTCAGCATGACCGAGGAATCGTCCATCGGGACATCAAGCCCGAGAATATTCTCGTCGCAGACAAGAAGCTGACCATCAAGCTGGGCGATTTCGGTCTGGCGAAGATCATTGGAGAGGATTCATTCACCACAACCCTGTAAGACTTCAGACGATCTTCCATTTCGTCCCAACCATAGACATGCGCTAACACTTTCTATTCATAGCTGCGGTACACCCAGCTGTAAGTTCAGTGTCATTGATACGTAGAAGAGAGGGAAGTGTTCTCGAGACTAATCGATACAGATGTTGCGCCAGAGATCTTGCAAGAGACCCGCCGGCGACGATACACCAAGGCTGTGGATATCTGGTCGCTTGGTGTGGTACTTTACATCTGCCTCTGCGGCTTCCCGCCCTTTTCGGATGAATTGTACACGCGGGAGAACCCATACACTCTGGCCCAGCAGATCAAGATGGGCTGTTTTGATTACCCGTCCCCTTACTGGGACTCTGTGGGCGACCTGGCTCTGGACCTGATTGACAAGATGCTCACTGTGGACGTTGAGAAACGGATCACAGTGGATGAGTGTCTCGAGCACCCGTGGCTTACCCAGAAGTATCCTAGCGTGAATGACAGCACAGATGGCCTCACTGGAGCTCTCGACAAGCTGGACTTTTCCAAGCGCAAGGTAGAGCGTGAGCGTACTATGTTGAGCAGTGTTAATGACGTCCACTTCAGCGAGCATGCCGAGGGCAGCAGTACCCCGATCAAGGTCTACCACAAGAATGAGGCTGGGAAGCGAGTGCACAACCGGCCCAGAGCGTCGCGCCGCGAACCCTCTCCTCGTGGTGATGGTGATCCCAAGGACTTTGTGAACCTAGGCCAAGCTGGAGATCCTGCCCTTTATGACTAGTCCATGACGTCGTCGGGTTTGGTGTTACTCGGACTCCACTGGTTCAGCCGACTTTCTGGTATTGGGAATTGTTTGTATGTATTACTTTGCGGTTCAGGAAGGTAACTATTGGGGAAAGGGACTGGTATGGCACAAAAGGGGCTTTCTTAATGTATAGTTTAGAGTCCTTGTTTAGTTTAGCGTTGAATGGGAATGCAATTTTCATAGTGCTATGAGCGTCTCGAATCAAGATTATTGTGATAAAATTGCTACTGCTTGGACCATAGATCATGCCATCACTACGCGCTAGTGGGAGACACCTTCCAGAGTCTAGACTTTGCTTTGCTCGGCCCCATAGATGGATATATTTCCTCCGCCAAGTAGGGACAATACTGGATTCATAGCTTTTTGTTTTTGCTGTCGACCTTCTTACCTTCCTCTCTGCCCCTTACTCATATGCCCTAACATTGATATCTTGTTTCACAACAGAGCATGCCATTGGTCTAAACTCCTTGTGTGCTATACTTGCCGTTGTCTAGCACAGCCACTTTGATAACTTCCAAATCGACTGGCCATAACGCCGAGTCATAAAATACCTACGGGGTACTAACCATGAGTCCCGAGTAATGTTTCAATGTACAAAAGCTAGTCCAAGGGAGTAGTAGGGCATAGAAGTAGCAATTTAGGGGTGTAGATGTAGCGAGCCAAATGCCTCCACCAACATGGCGTGATAAACTGCCCATTCGGGGATTGCGCGATCCTCATTGGACGAGAGATCGGAGTCATTTTTCTGGATGAACCCATACTTCCGTAGAGAGCACTCAATTGTCAAGTCTAGAGAGGTCTTTTAAGAACCGAGGATTAAGGAATGGGTTAATTCAAAGTGTGAAATATGTGATAGAGTGTAGTAGTATAGTCAATTGTACAAGAATATTCTTGATCGAACCATGGAAGCCAGACTATGGGACGAGGCACCAGTGGCCACCGGCGGGTCCTCACCGAATGAGCGCGGAGATTATTATTTTGCGCCCCCTTCCACCTTGGACAACTGCCAACTCTTCCACTGCCCCAATTTCCCTCTTGAACCGCGGAGGAACCAGCTGCTAACTTTCGCGTGGTTCAATCTTGTCTTCTCCCCCGTCGCCTCGCCCCTGAAGGCTTTGGGAATTCCCTTCTCTTCTTGTCCCCTGGATCTTCAACCCCCCTAATCACCCTCCGTCCGCCATGGGTCTCCTCAACAGTTTCCTCGACAAGTTCTGCGAGCACTGCTCGACGCAGTCCATTTACACACTGATCTCGGTCGGCGCATTGTCATTCATCGCCTTGTCCGTCGTGATCAATGTCCTGCGCCAGCTTCTGTTCAAGAACCCTCACGAGCCCCCCGTTGTTTTCCACTGGTTCCCCTTCGTTGGCAGCACCATCAGTTATGGTATCGACCCGTACAAGTTCTTCTTCAATGCCCGCGAAAAGGTGCGCAATCTCCCACTACTGCTCTTCTGAATTGAATGCGCCTCTAATGCCTCTTCTTTGCAGTACGGTGACATTTTCACCTTTGTCCTCCTCGGCAAGAAAACCACCGTGTACCTGGGTACTAAGGGCAATGAGTTCATTCTGAACGGCAAGCTGCGTGACGTGTGCGCCGAGGAGGTTTACTCTCCCCTGACCACTCCTGTCTTTGGAAGCAATGTCGTCTACGATTGCCCCAACTCCAAGTTGATGGAACAGAAGAAGGTGAGAACAGGCGACCCTTCGCCAATGCTAAATCTTTACGCGCCGAGTACTAATTGATTCGGCTACCTATATAGTTCGTCAAGTTCGGCCTCACCTCTGACGCACTCCGCTCCTACGTCCGCCTGATCACCGACGAGGTCAATGACTTTGTCAAGACATCCCCCGCTTTCAAGGACTCCAAGGGCACCTTTGACGTTACCAAGGTTATCGCGGAAATTACAATCTACACTGCGTCGCGCTCCCTGCAGGGCAAGGAGGTTCGTGACCGATTCAACTCTACCTTCGCCGAGATGTACCACGACCTGGACATGGGATTCGCCCCCATAAACTTCATGCTGCCCTGGGCCCCTCTCCCTCACAACCGCAAGCGTGATGCTGCCCAGCGCAAGTTGACCGAGACCTACATGGATATCATTCGCAAGCGCCGTGAGGCCGGTGGCAAGAAGGACTCTGAGGATATGGTCTGGAACCTGATGTCGTGCACCTACAAGAACGGTACCCCGGTCCCCGATGAGGAGGTCGCTCACATGATGATTGCTCTGTTGATGGCCGGTCAGCACTCGTCCTCTTCCACCGCTGCTTGGATTGTTCTGCGCCTGGCCACCTGCCCCGAGATCATCGAGGAACTCTACCAGGAGCAGCTCCGTATCTTGGGTAAGGATCTGCCTGACCTGACCTTCGAGACCCTCCAGAAGCTGGACTTGCACTCCAAGGTCATCAAGGAGACCCTCCGCATTCACGCCCCTATTCACTCTATCATTCGCGCCGTCAAGAACCCCATGCCCGTTGAGGGAACCCCCTATGTCATTCCCACTACCCACAACGTTCTGTCTTCCCCCGGTGTCACTGCTCGGTCAGAGGAGTACTTCCCCGAGCCTCTGAAGTGGAACCCCCACCGTTGGGACGAGGACAATGTGGTCAAGGAGGAAGAGGAGGATGACGAGAAGATCGATTACGGTTATGGTCTTGTGAGCAAGGGTACCAACAGCCCTTACCTGCCCTTCGGTGCCGGTCGTCACCGCTGCATCGGCGAGCAGTTTGCCTACGTCCAGCTGGGCACAATTCTCGCCGCTCTGGTCAGGCAATTCAAGTTCTCCAACTCTCCCGATGCCCCTGGTATTCCGGAGACAGACTACTCGGTAAGTGGTTCATGCACAAGATGGCGTATTCGTATATGAAAAGCTCTCAAACTAATATTATCTCTAGTCCCTGTTCTCCAAGCCTCTGGGCAAGTCCTTTGTCCGTTATGAGAAGCGTAACACCAAGGAATAGACGGAGCCCGCGAGTCGGCACCTCCTACAAAAGAAAGTCACTAGAACTTTTGGTTACCTGTTATTACATTTAATGACCTCTTCATCGGAGTGGCGGGACCTGAAGAAAGGAGATTGCTCCTGAGATTGGCCATCCCTTCTGTATGGCCTCTCGTCCTCCCACTCTCGACGTCCTTGGAACGATCGTACTCCTTGTACACTAAACTTTTGTGTTTCTGTTCATCGCGCTCTGCGATTTCTATCTTCGTTATCCTTCTGTGTTGATACCGTGACTGTTATTATATCTATCTAATTGAAGACGATTCAAGACGATTATACTTTTGCAAGCGAGTAGCCGGGGACAGAGTATGACAGATAATCTTCCTAGTTATCTAGCTGTATATTGGAGAAGGGAAAGTCCTTCGTCTTGACAGTACTGTCGAAGAGGGTACTAAATAGATAACTCCCCGGGCTGGAATGGTAGCAAACTGAAAGGGGCGATTAAAGCCCTTGAATATGAGATAGTTGATAGTATAGCAGTATAGTACATTGCAAATAGAACACACAAGTCCATCAGGAAGGGCTCAAGAGATATGCAGGGAAAACGCCAATTCCATCCGAGTCAACCCTTACGCTTTCCTCCTCTCCTCGAGCCTCTTCTTCGCCCGAACCTCAACCCGTCGTCGCTCACCACCATCAACCTTCACTCCCCGCTTATCCTCCCACATACCCTCCTGAACCGAGATCGTCGCCGCAGAGCCATGAGACCCCTTAATCGGCTGTAAAAACGGCCCCATAATCTTCGAACCCCGGTGGATCTTCATATGCACAAACTTCTTCAGCTCGGCCGACACGCTGTGCTTGTATTCCGTGGCATCGGGTGCCAGGTTCACGATAGCCTTCTTCATTCCCGGCGTCAATGTTGCCGAACTAGCACCTGCTGCTGCACTGCCGGACTCGGACTCGGACTCGCGGGGGACCTCCACCACGCGCAACTGGGCTACGCCGTCCACGACTTGTTCCAGGTCGCCGCCGGGTCCGTAGATGCCGTTGCGGAACTTCTCGCGCTTCCGCATGAGATATCGGCGTTGCCGGGCGGGTTCGATGCCTAGTTCGCGGAGCTGGTCGGAGTTGGAGGCGAAGAGTGCCTCCCAGGAGGGGATCTTGCTCGCGTGCTTGGACATTTCACGGCCGATCAGAGTGAGGAAGGTTTGGACGTCGGGGACGAAGGGGGTTGGGGCCGGCACGGAGGGTGCGGCTTTGCGGTGCAAGGGGCGAATGCATTGTTTGGAGATGTTGAGGGTTTGGAAGAGTCGTGGGAGACTTCGGAGTTGGGGGTTGTGCATCGCCATGACGGGGTTGATTGCGGACTGACTCCCGCAAGTACCTCACTGGGCTTGTGGTTTGTGTTGGGCTGGCGTATGTAAGTCACTCCCTGGGAATTGGCGGCCCTCCTCAGGACAAAATGAGGGAGGGAGGAGAGGTGAGGGAGGAATTGGCCCGAGGGGAGTTTATCGTTCGATGGCCGAGTTGCCCGTGGCTCCAACTGTTTGGCCGCGCTGAGAAATTTCGGAGCCACTCAACACCTTCGGGATCAACGATACTCCGAGGCGCGTTCATGGTACAGCTTCTGGGCCATTCCCCTGCCGGGGCTTTCGCTTTCTTGCAACCTACCTACGTCAATCTCTCCTTTTTTAAGAGATGAAATCGCGATAGGGAATTTCATATACTTTTTGATTGTCTTTCAATCACCTCCTCTCTGGATACTGACTAGTGTCTATCCACCACTTTTGAGCTCATTCGAGCCTCCGTGCTCAGCTCGCTTCCAGGATGGCCCTCTCACCATTCGCCTCTCGCTCGCCTTCGCTGACCGTCGCATCGCCCAATTCTGCTCTTCGGTTGAAAGCTTCGGCTGTTCCTCGTTCAACTGGCCAAGCAGTCGCTGCCAAGGCCCAATCGAATCCGGAACGTGAGCTTACGGAACAGCTAAATGATGATGTGCGACGGAAATACACCAAAGGTACGTTGGTTACCACAGCTCCCCAAATCACTGAGAAGCTCTGATCGATACTAATAAATGGAATAGGCAAGAAACTCGGTGAAGGTACATACGCTATCGTATACCTAGGACACTTCCGTGACGACCCCTCCTCATGCGTCGCCATCAAGAAGATCAAAGTCAATGCGGAATATAAAGATGGACTCACCATGGATGCAATCCGGGAAGTCAAGTACCTCCAAGAGTTATCTCATCGGAATGTAATTGCACTTCATGATGTGTTTTCATCCAAAGATCAGAATCTTAATCTAGTCTTGGAGTTTCTTCCGGGGGGCGATCTTGAAATGCTGATCAAAGATGGCGATATTCACTACGGTGTGGGTGATGTCAAGGCCTGGATGGGCATGCTGGCTCGAGGAGTGTGGTTCTGCCATGAGAACTTTGTCCTCCATCGAGATATCAAACCCAACAATTTGTTGATCGCGGCCGATGGCGAAGTCAAGCTGGCTGATTTTGGTCTGGCGCGATCATTTGCAGACCCTTACCTCAATATGACCCACCAAGTCATCACTCGCTGGTATCGGCCTCCTGAGCTGCTCTTCGGTGCCAAGCAATATTCCGGCGCGGTGGACGTTTGGTCTATGGGCATGGTATTTGCAGAGTTACTCTTGCGAGTTCCATTGCTGGCCGGGATGTCAGATCTAGACCAGATTAGCAAGATCTGCGAAGCCTTTGGCACACCCACCGAGGAAAACTGGCCCGGGGTAACCCAATTGGCCAATTACGTTACAGACAAGGCGGTGCCGTTGCAAGGACGAGACTTCTTCCTACGGCAGTTCCCTACGGCTGGCCCGGTCGGCGTTGATCTGCTCATGTCGATGTGTGTTTTGGACCCTCGCAAGCGCGCCACGGCCCTGCAGGTCTTACAGCACAAGTGGTGGACGGCCGAGCCGCGTCCGACCAAGAATGAAGATCTCCCGCGGAAGTCGGGGACTAAGAAAATGGGTGATGACCTGGCTCGACGCGGTGGCGATAACGATGACGGTCCCTTTAAGAACGCGGCCCGACAGTTGGACTTTGGGGGAATGAAATAATGACTTTTTTGATGATGATAATAATGACGAAGACAAAATGATGAACATTTCTTGGATCCTTGTAAAACTTGTTTTGGCTTCTATTGTTCTCTCCTGCATCCCCGGATCGATGACGTATGATGTTTCATAATTGATAGTCGCCGGGGGTAGGCCAACGCATATACATACCTCGACTGCATGATATGCATGCAGATCAATGGACTATTATCTCTGTCCAACTTTCCCTCCTGACAGCATCAACGAGAGATCAAGTCGATAGCTCGCCAATCTAGGGACTCGGGAGGGCATTGAGCGTAAGGTCCTTGCACGGCGGAGGGGATGATAGTAGGTACTAGGGACCTTAAGGAGTTCGTTGATCAACCCTTAGTTAGTAGTACTGTAGTGACACTGTGACACTGACATCTCCTCGATCTGTCAGCCGCACGATCCGCTACATAGTTACCTGTCATGTTGCAATCTCTCCAGGCAAATCGGTTTGGAGTACGAGGTTCTCCACCGTCTGCCGGATGGGAGTCGGGACTCGGGACGGCAGTTCGTCTTGACCCTTGCGTTGATTGTCGATCTATTTGTTGAACCTCACTGGGCTGTGGCCTTCTGAGAGGCAAAAAAAGGAGAGAGCTGGTCAACAATTTGGGAACTGTGTATCATGGCATTCCGTGGCCTCTGCCTCTGGAGGGTGTCTGTCTCTCTCCAGTCTCGAGGGATCCAAAGAGACCGGGACCAGACAAGACTCAGAGAGCACTGTACACCAGAGTGGGTCTGGTGGTAATGATGGGGCGAAGATCAAATGAGGATCAACGTTGGGTTCGCACATGCGGCCCAGAGTTTGTTTCCTGTTTCAGCGTCGTGACTCGTCTGGGCGTTCAGCAATTGATACTTTCAGCAAATCAAGCAGCAGTTGGACGGTCCGAGTGCTGCGCCTTTAATTGCTGCTTGTTTCGCCCCGTTCTGAGCCTTCTCCAGTTCTGTTGGATACTGTAATCAGTGAAATCCCAATCATCACAATAATTCGGTCCAGACGAACTCCACCAGGCCCAGGGCGAACCTTCATTCGCCCCCCTTTTTCAACAGGTTCCTTTGGGTCCCGAGTATCTTCCTCCACAGCTGGTCGATTCGGTATCATGATTGGATCCCCCGAGATCCCTCGAGACCACCAGGAACTGGCGCCTTGACTCCTTCGAGCATTAGACTGTGATTGTCTTGTTTTAGCACCACGCCATGTCTACCCCTTTTCTCCGGGAGACGGTTGGTGAATGGGTGTGATTTGATGAAGGAGGAAAACAAAAGGACCGAAAAAAAAAGGATTGGCCGAGAAAAGACAAGGGAACTGGGTGATTGTTTACTTGAACAATCCAAGGAGAGACTCATGCAAGTCTTGATGACAATATAGGAGGGTATGTATCTGTGCCTGGAGGAGGAGAGGAGAGAAGAAGAAAGGAAAGGGGACACACTCCTTCGAGGAGGTCGAAGGAGTCGTCGGAGCCAACAAGTAGAAGTGTACAGTGTACATACCTACTTAGTAAATCTTCGTAATCTTCAGGAGGATCGAAATCAACCAAAATGGGGCCTGGTGCCTTTCCGCGTCGCGCGGGGGAAGAGACTTGGAGACTTAGACTTGGTTACTAGTCTACTCCAATTATTCTTCCAACTGTCGTGCTTTTCTTCACATTCTCTTTCTCTCTCGACTTCCAATCGACCTTCTTTCTATTATTCCTCTACCGCTATTTCGATCTCCCTCTGATCGCTGACCGGCACGGCTCGAGTCCAAACTGCTCGATCCTCTCCTCGGTCACTTTCTCTCTTAAACACTGCGGCAGTGGCGCTTCGTGGACATCCGAGTTTCACCTCCCCCGTCGCGATCGCAACGCATGGTTGTTTGAACCTGTAAGTATCCGAAACCCCCACAATTCCTCAATCTCTCAAAAGACCCGGCGCGCGATACTCCTGAGGACTATCTCTCGGTCTGGCTGCAGAATATCCACTGCTCCGGCAACCAGCTCCGACAACGCTGGGAGAAAGCTGGTGTTTATCGCCGGTTGTGTATCGGAAATCAGTTGGCTGATCAAAGCGCGTTGACAGTGCTGAAACCCCCCCGCCGCCGCCCAATTTGAGATCTCTCACAGTCGCGACACCAACAACTCTTTAAACTCGCCCGCATGTGGTGTTCTTGCCTGCATCTTATCAACTGAATTGACGATCTGGGGAAGGGAATTGGGAATTATTACATGCCCCAGTGACCGGCGCAATACAACAGAACCATGGCCTCCATGTCCACTCTTCCAACTCCTTCACGGCCATCAACAAACCCTCCAACGGGCTCTTTGCCCCCACTACCAACTCCCAAACCTGCCAGAAAAAGCACCCCGGCTCCCGATGGCCCCCGATCAGCATCACCATACCAACCGTCAAAGCTACGGACACCGTCTAGTCCCAGACCCCCGTCCCTCGCTCGGTCCCCGCTATCTAATTCCAACTCAACTTCGAATCTGAGTGCCGTCCGATCGGTATCCAGTGGCCGCACACCGGGCAGCCCCGACAAGACTCTCCGCCGTACAATCAGCATCGCTTCTTTCCCACAGCCTCCCAAGGCTGCAAGCCGCCCATCCACGGCGGCATCTTCAGTGTCGGGTATCCAAGGCCTCACTTCCTCAGGCAGTGTGAAGCAGCAGCGCAGCTCGCGGCTAAGCACAGGCACCACTAGTAGCTATCGCAGCTCCAAAACCCCGTCCTTGCTCAATGGCAGCGCAGACGGAAAGTCAATCCTGGCAGATGCACGGGATCCGGAAGCCTCGCCGTCTCACAGTCGGAGCTCTTCTGCCAACGGGTCCTGTTCCACCAGTGCGACCACATTTGAGGACACGGAAGATGCCGCGGGTACGGGCAAGGGTGGCAAGACTAAGGAGTCCAAGGGCAATGTGATTGTCAGTGTCCGTGTGCGACCGGATACCAGTATGGGAGGCGAGACTCCGCGAAATCATGGTGAATGGGGCCTGGATGGGCGTCGGAGTCTGATTTCTCATCGCGGCAAAGATGGAGGCGATTACTATTATGGTAAGTATTCAAGGCGCAGTATCTTACATGGAAGAAAATTAGAATCAGTGCTAACCCGCGCAAACAGATAATGTCTTTACACCACAGGAAAACAACGCCAAGGTGTATGATTCAGCCGCAAAGCGGCTTGTGCGACGGGTGATGGAAGGATATCACGGTACTGTCTTTGCCTACGGTATGACAGGTACTGGTAAGACCTTCTCGATGCAGGGTACCGCCACCTCTCCCGGTGTGATTCCACTCGCCATCACCGATATATTTTCTTTCATTCGAGAAACGCCCCATCGAGAGTTTTTGCTCCGAGTGAGCTATCTGGAGATCTATAATGAAAAGATCCACGACCTCCTCTCGACGTCGGTTACCAATGGTGTCCCGGCACCTCAACAAGAGGAAATCAAGCTCCGCGAAGACAGTAAACGCGGAGTGTATGCAACGCCTCTGAAGGAAGAGATCGTGCAGAGCCCGACACAGCTTCTACGGGTGATCGCAAGAGGAGACCATGCCAGACGCACTAGCAGCACCCAGTTCAACGCGCGCAGTTCTCGAAGTCATGCGGTCGTTCAGATTGTCGTTGAAAGTCGTGAACGAGTGCCTGCCGGTGACGCACAGGATAAGCGGTCTGGCATTGCTCCCGGTGGTGTCCGAGTGTCAACCCTGAGTTTGATCGATCTGGCCGGTTCAGAGCGTGCGGCCGACGATAAAGAGCGCCGAACCGAGGGTGCTCACATCAACAAGAGTCTGCTCACTTTGGGTAACATCATCTCAAAGCTTTCGGAGAACAAGGACAAGCAAGGCAATCCGATTGACCGGGATGGTAGGCATTTACCATACCGTGATTCCAAGTTGACGAGATTGCTACAGCCTGCACTATCAGGAAACTCCCTCGTGAGTATTCTCTGCACGGTTCAGCTGGTCGCTGGTATCAATGCACACTCGGGGGAGACCCTGAACACCTTGAAGTTTGCTGCTCGAGCGAAGAACAGCATTGTCAGTCATGCAAAGAAGGCGGAGGAGGCATACGGTAGTGGCGGTGGTGATGCTGGGAGTCGGGTCCTGCTTGAACGCTACCGTATGGAAATCCAGGCTCTTCGTGGCCAACTGGACACCCAGGCCAAGGCGCAGGCGGAGAAAGAGCTCAAATGGGATGAGCAACAATTTGAAAAGGAGGCCCACGCTCGCCATGAGGAGCAAGTGCTGGAGATGCAGCTGGCGAGAACCGCTTTGAAAGAACGGATCGAGCATCTGAATCGGTTGATTCTCAGCTCCAAATCAACCGGTGTAAACCACCACGGTAGCCTCTCTTCTGCCTTTGGCCGCCTTTCCAGAATGTCCGGCACCGACGCGGGAACTCGTTCACTTCGGTCATCCGCCAGTCAATCTACATTGGGGGCAGCTCACTCTATTCGACCCATCTCATTCATGTCGGTCAACAGCAATGACCCGACGATGTCATTCGGCAACGGCTCCTTCAGCAACGAAGACGACGAGGACATGGGCGAATTTGGCGATGGCAAAGCAAGCCTGCAGCGACAAGTCACTGCCCTGCAAGCTGACCTGAGCGACAAGAATCGATATATTTCCACGCTGGAGCGGCGACTGCTTCAGGCTCGTCGTTCAAGTCACTCTCGAATGTCGGTGGGGGTCAAATCGAATGCCCCATCCACCGCCACTATCTCCGAGCACCCGGATATGATGACCTTGCTTCGTGAGAAAGACATGGAGATCAATGAGCTACGGATCCAGCTTGATGATAAAGACCGAATGCTGGCAGCACTTCGATCTGCTGCCCGCCACCGCGACCTGGCGGCTGTCACCAGCGACTCTCAATCCCCAGACCTAAAAGTCAAGGTGGACTCGTCGGCTTCTGGGCCCAGCAGTCCACAGCTTCCACCCCCTGGTGATGTGAGCGACAAAAATACAAGCCCTTCTAGGCAGGCTATGCCCGGGAAAGCCGGCGAGAGGGAAGAGGACCGGAGAAAGAACATGGATGAGGTGTCCCGGATGCTTGATGAGATGATCCAAGGCCGAGTCGAGAGTGGTCATCTGGATAGAAACTCTCTTGGACACTTCAAGCGTGTCTCGAGTGATAGTCGTCGAGGTTCAAGCTCTGCTGAAGTGCCGGGATTGACTCCCACTCCTTCTCTCCCCGTGGAGCCAATTCCAGGCTCCCCATCAAGATAATAAGGCTGTTGCGGTTGGACTTTGTTTTCTTTGATTTTTTTTTCTTACTTTTTTGATGCTTCTGATTGATCTGATACCCCGTCTATCTACTTGATGTTACCCTTTTCATGTCCATGCGTTTTTTTTTCTCCTTAAAAAGAATTTGGTTCCTTTTCTCTGGCATTTTCCCCCAAGAGACAATGTATTATTGATTACTTGCTTTCCTTAAGGCGTGAATTGTTTGAATTGTTTTGATTTGCGATGTATGTTCATTTCGATGCCTGATTTAGGTGCTGGGTACGCATGGTACCTGTAGGCAAATAGATATATGGACATGGACAGATTCTCATACTCATAAAGCTCCCTCTGCACACCGGCTGTGAACAACTCAACCATTTGAGACCTGACTGATTTGGCTTAAATCAGGCAATAATCTCCAGTTCACCTGTCCTATCTTTGGCGTAAACATCTTTCCACTGATCCCATAATCGTTGCAGTTCCTCCACATATTTAGCGTGAAGCTCATCGATGTAACTATCACTAATCTTCTCCCGATTCGACTGCTGCATCACTGGAATAGGCTTGCCAGTCACAATATTAAGAGGTCGTCGATAAGGCATCAATCCAACATCATAATTGAATACTCCCCGCGCATGGAAGAGCGGAATCGTAAATCCCATTGTGCGCTTGATCAGCATTTGCAGTTTGTGGATAATCGGATGTTCGTCAGAATCGACTTGTTCGTAAAGATCATTTTCACCAAACGCGAGCACTGGCACTAAATCCGCGCCCGTGCGGATGGCCAGTTTGATGAACCCCTTTCGTCGCTTTAGGACTAGACGGAGTGAATAGGGTTGGGAGTTGAGTGATTCGCGAGCTCCGCCGATGACGATGGTGATTGCTCGGCCCATGCCTTCGCCATTAGGGCCGCCTTTGGTTAGGAGATTCTCGCATGACTCCCGGGATACACTAGCCAGTCCCATGGCAAGTGCGTACTCGCGGTAGAATGGGATGCGGAAGTTCGAGTCTAGCGTTAAGAGGGTGTTTGTGATTCCCGGGAATAGTTTAGAGAAGCCGAGTGCCTCTGTGCCGAAGGCGGCGAATGCACCGTGTGAGATGATGCCATGTGGGTGATAGCCGAAGATATACTTCTTCGTTGGGGGCAAGACTTCCTCCCGGTGAAGACGGGCTGGGAAGTAAGATGCATAGACCTTCCAGATTGGAAGGTGTCGTAAGAAGTTACTCCGGCCCTTGAGTTCTCCTGATGTGGGCGCCGTGGAGAATAGTGAGATATAGACCAGGTACGGGAGCAGGAGTGGCCAGAACAAGGGGATGGCACATGTGAAGAAGAAGCTGGTCAAGAAGATCGCAATAGTGAGTGTATGGCAGAGCACAATTAGTGTCTGTAAGCGACGCTCCAGACCGACATTCAGCGGTGCCCAGTCGATACTAATTATTTGTTAGTGGGAGGATCTTGGAACATGGAGGTTGGACAGGCAGCAGGCTGCATACCGTTTTCTCTCAGCATTCCCGGACCTTGTTCGAGGCCTGGTGGCCGTGGTGGTTGGCTCGCGTCTTTGCGTGGAATCCCCATTCATCTTTCTGCACCAGGCCTTGAAGGAGGGAATCGGGGAGATGATTGGGTTATTGATTTTGGGCTCCCCGCGTGTGTTGCAGGGAATCTTCAAGTTCTTAACACCTGCAAGGGCAGATGACGTCGGGTGCCACGGGCTTAGGTAATACCGAGGCTCCGAGCGGTAACTAACTATCCATTTTTTTTTTAGTTTCTACAGTAGTTACACTTTGTATACATTGTACTACAATATAATCACAAGAAATAGTAGTATAGTATAGGGAGTAGTAGTCACATGGCAGCTTGTATGAAGCACAGTGGGGAGCATCAGTAAACTATATCACACTACTTGGTAATTAACTAGTAAGGATTCTCAGTAGTATAGTTCAATCTGTTAGCCAGAGACCGGACATAAAGTCATATCATGACCCTGTTACACGTAGACCGCTGGAAATACCTTAATGATGTGAATTCAAACCCAAATAAGCTGAGATTTGACTTATCTGTACAGCTTCTAAGGCTACTATAAACCCTGCATCTTGGCACGTGATAAAGAAAGACTCAGGAGACGCTAAAAAGACTCGAGACCTTCTCCTGGCTCTCCTTAATCTTCCTTCGCCGACTCGAGTCTAGCCCCTGGTACCAAAGGCTTATGATCAAACGAAAAGACAATTGAGTCTCTATTAACATGAAAGCTCTTCAGCCCATGAGGCATCTCAGCCTCACATTCCCAGTCCCCGAGGAGAGGAATTATGAGGTCTATCCTGGCTGGGAGGATGGGACAACTGAGATGGGTGAAGAGGATGTAGGATGGATGTATATGGATGTTGGTGAGTATGTGGAGCTATATGATAAGTTGGAATATGCCCATCTTTGCGCCTGGTACAATAGCTATGTGAGGCCACCGCAGATGGACTCTTGTTGGGGGGATGAGTCGAGGCAACCGGGATTCTGGCGGAAGCAAATAAGTTAAGACTGTGTGGTTTAATTCATCTGGATCATCTCCCATATTCTTTCCACCTCGGCGAGTTGAAATGAGATGTGGCGCAAGCCGAGTTGCGACTTTGACGAGTTACGGAGCTTCGTTTACAGGGGACTCCTCAAGAACTGTCTGAGAAAAATATCAAACGGACGGAGACAGCTAATAGACTGTTCTCGCCCCGGTTGAAGAATAAATGTATTGGACTTTGAGTAACGAACGACCGATTTGCGCCAAACACCTTGCCCATGAATCCCGATAATGTATGTCTATGCAATGCAGCCCTGATATCTAAGCCTTAACCATGAAGATCTATTCCCAGACACCACAATTAGCAATGTGACCAAGGCTTAAATTTTTAAATGGGTTGATCCCCCGATTTCCTGAACTCACCTCATTGAGCGATTTGTCGTCCATGAGAGCCCTCTTCTTCTGCGCAATGTGTCGCCTGCGGAACACCTGTCTGCCAATCGGCCGACGTTCGCCTAGTGAAACGGCCGGAACCGTGGGCACTAGAGGCTTAGACTCGGTGAAGGGCTTGTCGTCAGGAGTAGAGGCCCGGCGTTTGGTCGTGGTTTCGGAGTCATCATCGTCCTCTTCCGCCTTTCTCTTCTTGGACTTCTTCTTTTTCTTCTTATCAGATGACGAGCTGTCGGCCTCGTCGGAGGAGCGGGACTTCTTCGAGGATTTTTTGGAGGACTTGGACTTGGATTTGGACTTGGAGGATTTGTTGGTCGCAGACTTGGTGTTATCGTCGCTGGATGTGGTGTCGGTTTCCTTGTTCGCCTGCTCTTCCTTGGGTGTCTCGGGCAAGCGCTGGAGTTTCTCCTGGGTCAGTAGCCCACCCCGCACGAAGCGCACCTCCTGGAACTTGAGGGCAACGTAACGAGCCAACTGAACGTCGTCTCTCTTCCGTTGTTCGACTTGAAGTTCCGTATCGCTCTTGCCATTAAGTCGGCCCAGCAGCCCTTTGAAAGCATCCAAGCCGGTGGGTTGGCCCTCTCGTCCGACGCGGGCACCCAGTCCAAGATTATCGTCCTTGAGGGTGACCTTGATATGGGAGATACTCGCAGAGGTCAAGTGTTTGGCATGCGCAGCATCCTTGGCTCCCAGGCGATTACCTGGCGTCCAGCCCTGGGCGCTCATGATCCGGTGTCCGAAGCCGGACGTGGAGCGGGCCCATTTTGTGTTGTTCGGATCATGGGAGATCTTGGTTTTGCTGTTGAAATGTTAGTAAGGATGCGATGTGAATCGCGGGAGAGAGGCATACTTCTTGGGCCCGGCCAAACCCATGACTGCAGCAAAAGAGAGAGTGTGTTATGAAAGAAGGACTTTTTTGGTTTGAATCTCCAGGAACTGAAGAAAAGAAAGTTTTTGGAGAAAATTGAAAACTGGCGGTGCTGAGTCAGCGGGCGATAAGGACCTCGGACCCATTCCCCGCGTAGTTATCAATCATCACTTATACAACCCCCAACTCAAGCCACCCCCAACTCAAGCCACACCCACCACATCCAACCTCCATCATCAATTATCCACTGTCAAAATATTCAAAAGAATACAATCTTGGAGAATCAGGATACTCGCCATCTTTTATCAGATACTGCCGGTAACCAGTGATCTTCTTCTTCGATCAAGCGGCCTTACTCGCGCATGGACCAGCAGGAGCCACCTGTTTTCCGTTGGGCAGTTGAGGCTTAGCCTCCAGCAGTGCATATGATAGACAGCGCGACAATTCAAAATCAGTTCACGGGCCATGTTTAATCTCCGTGTTCTCTGTCAAGATCAGCCACGGCGGACAATTGCATTACTTGCTTCCGATCATGTCTTGATCTTCCACTACAACGAAGCAGAGGGTGGGCCTAGAGCCGCTCCCCGCTGTCAGGTCGAATTTCTCGAGGCTTCATCTGTGGACCTTGCGGGATATCGATCTTTGGGCGCTGGGTATGGCACTCTAGGTCTCGTTACGCTAAACGACGATGTTTTTGTTTGCGTGGTTACCGGCTCCTCGCAAGCGGCTAGTGTGCGTCCCGCAGAAGCCGTGTCTAGGATTGACAATGTAGACTTCTGTACGCATCTGAATACACCTACCATCGGTGTACTCTCCTTTTCATAACCTTCTAACGAACTTTCAGATTGCCTCAACCGGTCCGAATATGAGTATGGACTAGACTACGAAACTAGCTCCCAATTCGCCGCCGAGGAGCGGCCTGGTACGGATGTGGTCACTGATCATCCTTTTCTGGCATTAAAGAAGCTTCTTGGAGATGGGAGTTTCTACTACAGTCTTGATTTCAACTTGACTGATCGTTTGCAGGATCGGTAAGCTAATGTACCTTTTCCACGATGTTATCAGGCAGTTGAACTTTCACACTAGGATGGAGAAATCGGCCGCTTTTGACATTGACTCATTAGACGAGGACATGTTGTGGAACTCATACATGATCCACCCTCTTCTTTTGTTCCGGAGTCACCTTCCGCCTTACGATAAGGCAAAGCTCGATGCATCTCAAATTTTGACATGCGTCATTCGAGGGTATGCCGGTACACTGAAGATTCCTGCAACGGTCTCAATCTTGCCGAAAGTACGGACGAATTTACCAGCTCTGTTGACCATCATCTCTCGACAATCCTCGCGGCGTGCCGGCACACGATTCAACTCGCGAGGTATCGATGACGACGGCAATGTGGCCAATTTTGTAGAGACCGAGATAGTTCTTTGGGTGTCTCCAGGAATCTGCTTCTCATATGTGCAAATTCGAGGCTCGGTGCCCATTTTCTGGGAACAGACACCTGGACTGATTCCTGGTCAGCAGAAGATTGAAGTGACACGCTCGTTTGAAGCAACCCAGCACGCATTTAACCAACATTTTGAGAATCTGGAATTGGAGTATGGAGCTGTCCACGTTGTCAACCTACTCAGTGAGCTTAAATCTGGTGAGGCGGACCTATCGGCCAAGTTTCGAGAACAAATTGCTCGAAGCTCTGTCAGGCAGAAAGAGGGGTTCCCGAAATCTTCCCACCAAAGCCTTTTGCGAATGACAGATTATGACTTTCATGCTGAAACTCGAGGCCCCGCTGGGTATGAAGCCAGTCATCAAATCAAGTATGAATTGGTCGACTCTCTGGACGGATTTGCCTATTTCCTATCTGAGGACAGTACCCGCCCGGCCTCTTCTATCTTGGACAGAGAAGATGCGGCCAGCACATCGTCTATCCTGCTCCAACAAGAAGGTGTCTTTCGAACTAATTGTCTGGATTGTCTTGATCGGACAAACCTCGTTCAAACCATCATCAGCGCGATGGCTCTGGGAACCTTTTTATCCCAGCAAGGTGCAAGACTTAGTTCGGACCTGCAAATGCGACACTCTACCCTATGGGCCGATAATGGAGATGCACTTTCAAAGATATATGCAGGAACTGGGGCTCTCAAGTCCTCCTTTACCCGCACTGGGAAAATGTCGCTTGCGGGAGCGTTGGCAGACGCACGGAAAAGCGCAACAAGGCTCTACGTCAATAATTTCACCGACAAAGCGCGACAAAAGACGATTGACCTTTTACTAGGTCGACTAGCAAACCAAATTCCAGTTCATCTCTATGACCCAATGAATGATCTAGTCACTGAGGACTTGAGTCGACGCGCAGCTGAATACTCGTCTTCTAAGCAGATTCGGATGTGGGTTGGTACATTCAATGTGAACGGTCGTGATGAAGGTCCAGGCGCAGATCTTTCTTCCTGGCTCTTCCCTGACGGAGACCAATCCAAACAAGATCCCACAATTTTTGCTGTCGGGTTCCAGGAAATTGTTGATCTCAGCCCTCAGCAGATCATGTCAACCGATCCAAGCAACCGCAAGGGCTGGGAAAGGGCTGTTCAGAATTGTTTGAATGAACACACGAGCGCGAAAGGGACCGGCAAGTATGTCTTGCTGCGAAGTGGACAGCTTGTAGGCGCCGCCTTGATGATCTACGTGAAAGCAGACGCGCTGAAGGAGATCAAAAATGTTGAAGGAGCTGTTAAGAAGGTAATGCTTCATCATGATATTGCCTCAAACTGCCGGCCTTCTGTACCCCGAAGCTAACAGATTGATAGACCGGCCTCTCCGGAATCGCTGGCAACAAAGGAGGTTGTGCAATCCGTTTCGACTTTTCAAACACGAGCATCTGCTTCGTCACTGCTCATCTGGCTGCTGGATTCGGGAATGACGATGAACGAGATCGTGATTATGAAACCATTGACCGGGGCTTGCGATTCCAAAAGAATCGAACCATCGCTGACCATGACTCCACGATCTGGCTCGGTGACTTCAACTATCGAATTGGTCTAGGCAACCACATCGTTCGCGATCTTGTATCGCAAGGGGATCTCCAGAAACTGTATGACAACGATCAGGTAAGAGAACATCTTAACGCATAGCTTGCATCACTCTAGACTAACGACTCTTAGTTGAACCTGCACATGGGCGCAGGAAGGGTTTTCCAATTCTATTCTGAAGGTCTCATTACATTCCCGCCAACCTATAAATACGATGTTGGAACCGATCACTACGATACTTCGTAAGAGACCTTCCCCCATCCACCTATCAGCACGAGGTACAAACTTTAACTAACCTCACTGCAGTGATAAATCCCGAATTCCCGCGTGGTGTGACCGCATCTTATGGAGAGGAGCCAACCTGCGACAAACACAATACCATACCGCGGATCTAAGGTGTTCAGACCATCGACCCGTCTACGCCAAATTCGATTGTATAATTGACGTCGTCGACGTCGCACTCAAAGAAAACCTCAGACGTTTACTCTACGAACAGAAACAGCGCGATGCTCTTTCCGACACTGTCAATCTGTTGGACCTGGACGATGACGACAGTGCGCCGCAAGGTCCCATTGCACCAGGCTTACCGCCCGCGAGTTCTGATCGAAGCAAATGGTGGCTTGATAATGGTAAGCAAATCCAGTGCTGGTTCTCGCTCAGCTCGGTTACTGATCTATATTATGACAGGCGTGTCTGCAAAAGCAGCCCTACAGCCTCCAAAGGCGGGACTCGTTCCAAACCCTCAACGCAAATCTAATCCCTTTTCTATGGACGACGAGCCGGACTGGATTCCAAACTCGAGAGGTACGGACCAGGGACCAGAGGCTCGTGTTGATAGAAGGCCATTACCACCTCCCCGGCGGGGAACTTCAGGTAAATCCAAAGACAATCTGCAGTCTCTTGGGGGAGACGCGCCTGTCGTTGAGAAATCGCCGCCGGCGGTCCCTCGGAAACCAGTATCTTTGAGCTCTCAACCGACAGCTGGTCGGATTCCCTCTACAGCTTCCAGTCAAGCTCGAAGTGCTACTTTGCAAGATAGTCCTAGATTGAGCCAGTCCCCAGATGGGGGCAGAGGAGGGTCCAGTGCTGAGACAGGCGATCTTCTGGGTGATGCATCAGGAGAAAATATTGGGTGGAAGCCGCTACTCCCTCAGCGATAAATGGGAAGATATTCTCTACACCGCACATCATACGAGCCCTGCCACAGAAGCCCAGCTAAAAAGATTAACCAAGATCTAGAGCAATAGAGAAATAGAGAGGATGACGCTGTTTCCGCCCACTACAAGAAATCAAAGCCAAATTACAAAGATGTCTTCCGCGATCTAGTTCAAAAACAATTTTCATGGGTATTTGATTCAGTGATAGATGTGAGTAAATGGTGATAAAGCCCCCGTAGGGACAGTGATTAGGTACAAGCCTTTCGTGGACACCTTCGCAACTGTCAACAAGGGCCACGGCACAATAATTCCTTTTAGACCGGGCTCTCATGTGTCTCCTTGGTAGGCGAAGACGAGCAACCTGATAGGCAAAGAGGCCGTGGCCACTGGCTGTCCAAACACAGCCCAATGTCCTTGGGTGACCGACTTTTTCTCTCCAACATCTCTCTCTCAAGGCTTGAAGCCTTTCTTCTCTTACTCGTCCCAAGCTCAATTGTGAGAGGGCCGACAATTCGACCCAGGAAGGGTGAAGGGTGGGGGGATGGGTATGGTTTTGTATCTAGAAGGATAGAACGGGAGAGGCCCCTACAGGGAGAGCCACGCCCCGGTCATCCAACATATATTGCAATACACCTCATTGAGGAGCAGGAGCAGGAGCGGGTTCGGGTTTCTTCTCTGCTGCCTTTGCAGCCTTGGCTCCCTTGGGAGGAGGGCGGCCACCCAACATCCACTTCGCAAATCCACCTGCGTCGCCTTTGCGCACCGGTTTCTTGACAACTGCTGGAAGAAATGGTCAGTAAATTACCTACAAAATGTACGGCAGGTCCTCTCCTCTGGCTCTGCTAGATAGTCAGGGGACATACCTTCAGGTTTCTTTTTAGGCTCCGGAGCTGCTGCTGCGGGGGGCGGGTCCGCTTTTGCAGGGGGAGGCGGAGCCTCCTCCTTGGCTGGGGGTTCGGGGTCTTTGGGCTTTTCGGGAATAGGCCACATGTGCATGGTGATGGTCCAATCCGGTTCAACCACGGTCTCCCAGACTTGAGGGAGAATGATGTCCCCGTTGGGACCTACAAGATCATAATGCCCTTCCGCAACATGTGGTCCAATCACTTCGATATGAAGGAAGGCCTGCTTGATCAGATCTTCCATTCCCTATAAACTCTGCTGTTAGTCACACTTTCATGCATATACAGTCTGGCCAAAAAGAAGAGAAAGAAAGATGGAACAGATCACTCACCTGCCAAGTAGCACACAACTCGAAGGGGAAACTGAATTTCCTTCCCACAGCATCTTTGAATTTGATAGGCTTCTTTTTCTCGGGAGGAGGCTTGTTGGCTGCTGCAGCTGCGGCACTGGCCGCCTGCTCGGCCGCGGCCGCGGCTGCTTCGGTAGCAGCTTTAGTAGCGGCCGCTGCAGCCTCGGACGCCGCAGTGGCTGCTGCTTTCTCTGCTTCATCCTTTGCTGCCGCCGCTGCTTCGGCGGCCTTTTTCTCCGCATCTGCCCGAGCCAAGAATGCCGCTTCTTCCGCGATCTTTCGGTCGTGCGCGAGCTGCTGTTCTCGAGCCGCCTTCTCGGCCTTTTCACGCTCAATTGCAGCAATGCGCGCAGCTTCCTTGGCCTCGCGCTCCGCACGTTCATCCATGATCAACTTCTCCAGCCGTGCAATGGCTTCATCCTTTGCTGCATCGGCTGCGGGAGCTGGGGCGGGGGCTGGTTCGGGTGCAGGTGCGGGTGCGGGTGCGGGTGCTGGTGCTGGTGCCGGGGTTGGGGCCGGCGCGGGCGCTGGAGACTTGGGTGCTTCTGGCGGCTGAGATGGAGGAGGTACCTGAGGATAAGGGAAAAAGCCTGGCGGTACCATGCCAGGAATCATGGAGTATGGGTCTCGGTAGTTGAGGAATGGATTTGGCGCATAATGCATCAATTCTTGGTGGAAGGGCGACGCGCCATATGGCGAGGGTGAGACATGTCCGGCCATATGGGGTGGCATGTGTGGCTGGGGATTATGCGGATCCATTCGCGACTGTGGCGGTAGGCGGGAGGGATGACGGGGGTGCCCTTGCTCGTGGGGATAGAACTGGTGCATGGCAGCTCCATGCGAGGCTTGGAACTGCGCGCCGTGCGCACCACCGTATGGGTAGTGTCCCAGGCCATACGGTTGAGCCCCAGGGTTGGGGTGGCCGAGGCGAACTAGCTGGTCTGATGGGATCGGGCCATTGGGGTGCTGCTGGGGGTGCTGCTGGTACGGCGGGGCATGTCCTGGAGGATATGCGCCGAAGGTTGGACCGGATGAGGAGTTACTTGGAGGGTAGCCCGGTGCAGCCGGGGCTTGTGGCCACCTCCGTTCCGCAGGAGGGGCGCGGGTGTAGTGGCTCGGAATCGCGTACTCCTCTGAATCCCCACTGTCGGGGGATTCTGGAGGCGATGGGTGCCGGCGGGAGCGAGTCCCATAGGACTCGCGTGACTCGCGTTCAGGAACCATCCGCCGGTGTACTGGGGTTGGGCGGCCCGAGGCGGAGCGGGAACCGTGGTGCGAGCGACTACGGTGCGATGTTCTTGGTCGAGAGGCTGAATCAGACGGTTTCAATTCATCCGGAAATGACAGATGCGCCCACCCATTATCATAGTCCTCATCATAGTCATGGCTGTCAAGAAGCACCGGCGACGAGTCGTCCTCGTCCGACAGAGAATCCGAGCCGTGCGGATCTTGGGGGTCAATCGAGATACTGAGCCTGTGGAGGAAAAAGAGGAAGAGGGAGTCAGCGAAGGATTCCGGCGCAAGGAGACTGAGGTGCGCGGGGCGGTGGAGGAAGGTGTGATTTTTTTTCCCCTTTGACGGGCCAGGCAAAGGGACAGGGGGGGAGAAGAAGAAGGGCCAAAACAGAGAAGACAGGGAGGGGGGATGGAGGGGGAATTTAAGAGAGATTAAAGAAAGAGTAAACATACGTCATAGAGAGATTGCAGAGCCGTAATTAAAAGCGGGAGATATAGGTTTGAAGGAACACGAAAGGCCCTCTTCCTCTCTCTCTCTCTCTCTCTCTTCGTCTCGCATGCACGAGAGGAGGGAAGTTTAGGGTGGGAATGTGGCGGTGATGTGGGAAGAAAAGAGGAGGAAGTGGAGGTGGACGAGGAAAAGGCGGACGATTTTCCAGGCGGCGACGGGCTGCTGCTTCTGCTGCTGCTGCTGCTTCTTCTTCTTCTTTAGTGGGGAAGAAAGGTTGGGCACTTTTTTTTTCTCTCTCGTCAGTTTAGTTTTTTTTTTTTTTTTTTTTTTATGACAAGGATCCAGTTTGGTAGACGCGGGGGGAAAGGAAGAGAGAACCTCGCATTTGACTGGCCCCGCTTGATCTTAGGGGGCGTGAGGCTTGGGCCTTGAGGATTGACTTGGGATGGGAAACTTGGGAATCCCCTTGCGCCGATCGAGAGAGTCAAGAAAAAGGATCAGAATGTTCCCGTGTTCTTTGCACGGACAAGGGATGAATCCTCGGAAAGTATAATAGAGGATAATAGAGGATCAAGTATCTCAAGAGGTATAGTAGGAGTAGTATATCATGTGAGCTTAAGACGGGAGCCTTATTCACGATAGGCCCGGAGAGTAGTAAGACCAGGGTATATTATTATAGCGAGTAGTCGACTATCGCAAGAGAGGAAGGGAAGAAGAAGTGAACAAGGAAGACTAGGGTGGATGGAGGGTTTTGTGTTGTGTCCCATGCCTGCCTGATCGGAGTAAATAATAATATTCCAGTCAATTGTGTGTGTGTGATGGTTTTGTCGGTGGCTATGTACAAATGTACAGCTGGTATGGAAATGTTCAACGACCCCCAGAAATGCGTGTATCTCTAAGAATAATAATAATCATTCAACGGAAAATCGTGATTGGGGCATATTCGGGGATGGTTGATGACTATCAGTTGACCCTCGTTAAAACATAATACTGAATAACAACAACTCTTTACCCTCTACGTCTGTACTAACGACGATACTATAATTTTGTACTTCATAGTTACCATGTATTATTATAGTAGCACAAAAACAAGAACCTCCAAACGCGACACGTCGAGACCACAACAAGGAAAGGTTCTTCTTGCATCGTACTTTAGATCCCTGCACGACGAGAGCCTAGAATCCCGACTGACTCTGTAAGGCGTGTAAGTAGCGTAGGCTCTAAGGATCGAAGACGCCACCAGATGTTCCCCCTGTGCCCGGTGCCCTATGTCTACCTGACTATAGCTAGCGATTTAGGTACCAACTTTTGCTCTTCTCTCCAGGAGTCAACCCGGTAGGGGACTCGCAATGTAAGTCTGTCCCCAAGATCTGACTCACGACGGACGACACACAATAACCAACTGGCACACATACTGTAGTACTCTCTCTCTCTCTCTCTTTAGGATTGGGTCAACTCCGTTTGCCGCCTGAGTAGGAGTGGATCGGCTAAGATCCATGTCGATCTGCTGCCCGACTACTGTGCCCAATCACCAGCCCCGATCCTAGCACTTGGAACGGGAAAGGATTAAAGATAACGACGTAGTAGACTACGAAGTGACCTACTTGTGTAGTAGTAGTAGGGATCCCATGTAGAATGATCCACGATCAATAGTCAAGGAATGGTAAAATGATGTGTACTGTACTATATAGACTATCAATCCAATGCCCAGAATCTCGATCGTACAACCTGTCCGACTGTCTGACTCATCATGCATCTGGAAAGAGCCTAATCTGTCTCCATCCAGGATCGATTGGGTACACATCGAGCAGTTGGAAAGCTACCCTACCAACGGTTGACCACACGGAAATAATAGACAGAACATGAGCCTCCATGTAGGCCGTCCCTAACGTCCACGTATGCCTTGACGTATTGGCTTAAGAACCTCCAACATATAGACCGGTCCAAGACTATAATTGACTGCAATTTTTTGGCCGCGAAGAAAGCAATGACATCGAATGTTAGAAGACTTGGGGAGCCATGCTCCCTTAGAATAATATATGGAGATGTAAAAGGAAGACTACCCAAGAGGGACGGGCTGAACATACAACCCCGGCTCTTTATGCAACCACATCGACTATAGAGCAGTTTTGTATAGTCCACCACATCAACAGAGCGCATCCAACCCATGAACAGGAATTGGGCAGCCTATGGTCAGTAAATCGACAACCCTGCCCGTAGGCCCCCCAGCCACCACCACGTACGTCATGCCGGCTGCGGTTCCTCACTCAGATCTAAGCATAGGCATATATGATAAAATTACAACAATAAGAACATCCTTGACACATCCTTGCAACGGGTGACATGTTGATAAGTTTGATTAGGGTATCCGAAGAGTAAACATAGTAATAACGGTCGATCATCATTTGGACAGCGCAAAGCCATTTAGCAGCTCCTTGGCCGCAATCAGTTCACTCCGACTGGATGCCCAATGCTCATCGTCCACCGACCGGGATTGAATGATTAGTTCCAGGCGCTGAAGCGCAAATTTCTGGAGTTGCTGGATAGTTTTCCGAGAGGGCACGGCTGGGTCGGAGGGGCTTTCGGGGGCGTACTTGTGATCAAGAATGCGGGATGTGGCCTATAGAACAACAAGAAAAAAAAAAGAGCGAGATCTAGTCAGTGGACGGTACCACAAGATACGATCAGTCCCCACAGGAGCGAACTTACCAAGGCCAAACCGTAGAAGCCCCGCAGATAATCATCGCAGAGTTCAATACTCCGGCAGAAATGTTGAACCGACTTGCCAGCAAGTCGGGCTGCATCACCCTCGGAGGAAGAGGAACAGACGTAGAGCAATTCACCAAGCCGGGCATGAATCTACAAAGGAACAGCCACATGAGTCAGCAGGTGTTTGATGGACAAGCAAAAAAAAAAAAAAGAAGCCATACATTCCAGGAATTCGGTGCGATCAGTAGTGCCTCCTCCAAGCTGAAGATCGCCTGCGAGCCCAGCCCTTGGGATTGATATAGGTCGGCCAACTCTCCCCAGGCCTCGGCATCTGTGGGGATAGCATCTAGAAGCTGAATGAGAGCGGCAATGGCATCGGAGGGCCGCTGGAGCGAGCGAAGCAGGGCAACTCGGCGTTTCATGATAGGCTGAACATGGATGAAGATGGGTCAGTTAAAACCATACTGCGTTCGCCTACCCTCCCCGAGGACAGCCAAAAAGACAAAGAACAATGACTAACCACATTGACAGGAGTCTCCGACAGAATTGTCTCATATTCTGCCAGGCATTTCTCCAGCGCTGGCTGATCTTTCGCAGTCGCTTCCTGGAACAGGCCACGCAGCCCCATGACTCGCTCGTTCAAGGGACCAAAGCGGTGGCTCAGCCGATCAAGGCATGTTTGTGCGGACTGATCATCTCCAGTTTGAAGGCAGGCGAGGAAAAGTTGTTCAATGCGGCTGTATTCCTCGGCTGTATCCCGTGAGGACTTGGACGAAGCGGCGGGCGTGTTTGATGCTGGACCATGTCCGAGGATTGCCGGGGCCTGTTGGGAGAGTCGAAGGGCAGAGAGCACATCGGACCCATTGACTTCTGTGTCTGTGAGACCACCCATGGTGAGAAGTGCTTGGAAGACTTGTGGGGAGACAAGACTAGAAGGAATTCGATCAGTCAAGAGTCAATCATAGGGGGTCTGGGAGGCAAAAAGGTACGTCCAGAACGAGACAAGCCAATTGGGGGGAAATATCAGGAGGTAGTTACTCTGTAGAATTGAGTTTTGCACTCCCTCAAAGCAACTTACTACCCGCGTGAACAAAAGCGTACAATAGGTGTTTGAGAGTGATGATGGCTGACAGACAACGGGGTGGTGGAGACTCTCAAGGACCCCAGAGCTTGCGATACCAGATACCAGGTCCCGTGATCCTTATCGGTCCTCCAACCCGCCTAGCTTCCCCCACGTAAACTCGGCATTGCGGCGCACTCGGAGCTCAGCTTTCGGGACGATCAGGACCACGCAGTACCATCGTACACTCTGTACAGACTATGCTGCGTGGTTGGTGAATCTTCTATAACCTGGTCTTGAACTTTTGGAATTTTCCGGCATTGTCAGTGGGTGACAGACAGACACAATGTGAGTGTACTTCCGACCGACAACCTCCCCGAATATAGGCTTGGCCACTGGGCTAACGGACCAATCTCGATCGCACAGGTTCGAGAAATCCCTCTATGACCTGATTAAAGGTCTCCGAACCCACAAGGGTGGGGAGGATGAATATGTCCAAAGCTGCTTGCGCGAGTGTAAAGCAGAGATCAAATCCCAAGACATGGGTAGGCGCTCGATATTGAATCCCCCGCTCAGCTTCGCATGCTGAATCTCGATAGACAAAAAGGCAACGGCACTATTGAAGCTCATCTACCTGGAAATGTTTGGCTACGACATGTCATGGGCTTCCTTCCATGTCCTGGAAGTAATGTCCTCCTCGAAATACCTTCAAAAACGAGTGGGATATTTAGGGGCAGTACAGAGCTTCCGTCCTGACACGGAAGTGCTGATGTTGGCAACAAACATGTTAAAGAAGGTCCGTTTTGATCAGCTAGTGGAGACTTGAGCTTCTCAAGATGATCCGTCCCTCACCCCGATCTCCGTCGTGCAACATCTAAGCAGTATAACCAGGACATCGTGTCTCCCAACATCCCCGCTTTATCATTACCGCTAGCTTCTCTACCGCACATTATCACCCCATCACTGGCCATGTCATTATTACCCGATATCTTATCTCGACTATCACATTCAAGCCCAGTCGTCCGGAAAAAGTCGATTGTGTGCCTCTACCGCCTTGCGCTGGTGTACCCGGAGGCGCTCAAGCTAGGATGGCCCAAAATTCAAGATCGTTTGATGGATGACCAAGAGGATAGCAGCGTGACCACGGCTGCGATCAATGTTGTCTGTGAACTAGGATGGCGGCGACCCCACGATTTCCTCGCACTTGCACCGAGGTTCTTCGAGCTTCTCGTTGATAGCGGCAATAATTGGATGGCCATTAAGATTATCAAGCTCGTGAGCCTGCCTTGCTTTTTCTTTTTGATTGGGAAATACTGATTTTTTTTTTCAGTTTGCGACTTTGACACCCTTGGAGCCAAGGTTGACTCGCAAATTGCTGCGCCCTTTGGTCACCATAATTCAAACCACATCGGCGATGTCCCTGCTATACGAGTGTATCAATGGGATCATCCAAGGAGGAATTCTTGATGGAGAGGACAATCCTCAGGAAAGAGACGACGTTGCAACTCTTTGTGTTGGGAAGCTTAGAGGAATGATTGTCATCGACTCTGATCCTAATCGTAAGAGAACCCCTACTGGATGCTTTTGATTCGTACTGCCGCTGATGCTTTGAAGTGAAATACGTCGCTCTTCTGGCATTGAACCGCATTGTCACCACACACCCTACTTTGGTGTCCATGCAGCAGGATGTGATTATGGACTGCTTGGACGATCCAGACATTTCTATCCGGCTACAGGCACTGCAGCTTGCTGCTGGAATGGTGACAAGTGAGAACCTGCAAGTGGTGGTAGAACGACTGCTTGATCAGCTACGATTGGCCACGTTGTCCTCCTCGGGAACTGGACTTGAACTCGAGACAGTACCATCCATGCACCCTGATCTTGAGAAACCTGAGGGAGACAGGTCTCCAGAACCTAGTACAAATACTGCGGTCGCCTTGCCAAATGACTACAGAAGTGAGGTCGTTCACCGCATCTTAGACGTCTGCTCTCAAAACAACTATTCAGAGGTTGTGGACTTTGAGTGGTACGTCAGTATTTTGGTCCAATTAGTCCGTCTCCTACCACCGTCAGAGGTAGACGAGTATTGGAATCAGACCACTGGCCAGGACGCTGCCGCAAACTTAAAATCGAGCACTGCTTTCCGAATTGGATCTGAAATACGCAACATCGCCGTGCGTGTGAGAGGAGTGCGATTGGAGGCGACCAGAGCTGCCGAGTCGCTTTTGCTGATCGATAACCTACCAAATTTCTTCCCAGTCGGGTCAAACGTTCGCAACGACGTCCTCGGCCCCATATCTTGGGTTGCAGGCGAATATGCCAACGATCTCTCCTCACCTAGTCGAACTCTTCAATCTTTGATCGACCTATCTAACGTCACCCTGCCTGCAAGAACACTTCAGCTATTCCTGCAGGCAATTCCAAAGGTCTTTGTACGAGTGAACCGAGATTCGGGACCGGGCGATTCATGGAAGACCGAAACATCTCTCCTCTTGGCGAGAGTCGTGGAGTTTCTTGAGGCGTTGGCAGCTCATCCTGACTTGGATGTGCAGGAGCGTGCTATCGAATTTTTGGAGGTTCTTCGCTTGAGTGCCGAAGCACTGCGCCCTGATGCCCAGGAAATGCCTTTCCTTCTCGCCTCCGTCCTTCCTAGTCTCTTCACGGGTCTGGAGCTCAATCCGGTAGCATTCAGTGCTCAAAAGAAGGTGGTCTTGCCTCCAACCTTGCAACTGGATGTAGCGTTCAATGATGATCTTCAGAGCCTATTTCATACATTGGACGGCTCTCAATTCGAAACAAACCAGCGTGGCTCTTTGCAGGATTTCTACTACGTCCCTGACCTCGGTCTCTCCCCTACCAAGGCACTTCCTGCTATTGCTTCTCTTGAGATGCACCCCGATAGCTCATACCAGAATGTTCTTCGGGGCGCAACAGAATCCCCCGGTGCGACGGAGAGGCGAAAAATCGAGCGTAGGGAACGCTACAAAGACGATCCTTTCTACATTGCCTCTCTTTCAGGGACATCGACGCCTCCGTTCGCCAACGATTCGAACGCCGACGCACTGGATATCGATTCCATTCCCATTGTGGACTTGAAGTTGGACTCTGGTCAACCCGATCGCCTGGAGCGAGATCTTTCCGGTACCCGCAGGAGCCGACACAAGAAAATGGAAGTTGCAGCTGATGAGACATTTGGAACCGAGGAGATCCCATCCCGCGACTATCTGGTTGGACCAGCCGGTGGTTCCACCGGCACCAAGCGCTCGCTGCTCCAGGTGGACTCTAGCGGGCTCGGACACCTATCATTGGCAAGCAAAGACGGGCCCGAAGCTATCGAGGATGATGGCGACGCTGAGATGAAGAAAGCGATGCGAAATGTGGAGCAGATGCGTTTGCGCATGCAACGGGCCTCGGAACGAATTGAATTAGATGGGATCCCGACCGAAGGAACTCTGATCAAGAAGAAGAAAGGCAAGAAGAAGGTCACATCCTCGTCGACCCAGGAGGCTACGATTGATGAGGACTCCCTCCAGCCGGCAGAGTTAAAGAAGAAGAAGAAGCGGAAGGAGAACGAGAAGAAATCAAAGAAAGAGCTGCAGACAGACACAGGAGAGATTATGAGTGATCCGTCAGGAGCTCTTACTTAGCACTCTCCTCGCTTTTTGCAGCCCATCTGCAATCAAATGGTCTGGTCGGAGGTCAGAAGTCTATCTACAACTTGTTTACGAACAGATAATAGCGATCTACGACTTTGTCCATAGAATAGCATCTTTGAAGGCAGCAAAAAAAGTATTGTCTCTGGCATTGCGGTTTGTCAAAGCAATGTCGGATCGTAGGTAGGAGTATAGTACAATGAAGGAGGCGAGGAAGGGGGGCCTCTTCCCCGCCGTACCGGAGCAACAGTTACGTCCGGTCGCAATGGAGTATGGGGTGTCAAGGTGTAGACACGAGGTCGAAATCAGATCGATCTTAGGGTATCTTCGAATGGAGGGAGGTATGGGTGTGTGCGGGGGAGGCCAGAGTCTCCTCTATCCAGTGATTCGGGAGAGCATCGAGGCCACGGTATTCCAGATCTCAGGGACGATCCTGAACAGCTCGAGGATGAGACCACCGCACACGACGAAGGCCAAAATCACTGGAGAATGAGGTTAGCTTGATGATCCAGCTTGCGATGAGGAGCTAACTAGCTACATACCAACCCAGCTGGTTGAAATGGGCGACTTGTTTTGTTGTTTGGGCTTCGAGACGGTTGGCCCTTTTCCGCGCTTGGCGGCCTCGCTCTTAGCAAACTTTTCGTTTGCACGGCGTTGTTGAGGAGTTTGAGCCTGAGGAATTAGATTCATCAACTTGTGAGAGCCGGGACCAGAGCAAAACTTACCATTGTGGTGGTGATTGAGCTACGAAAGACTGAGTAGGTCCGAGGTGAGGTTGGCAACAATGGAAGATCCCCGATGATGATGCATGTGCTTCTTATCGTTATCACCAACAACACCGCCTAAACCCAATTCAGTCGCAAAGGCCACGTTTTCTTACAACCAAAACTTTGTATGACTATGGAGATTAACCAGTCAATCGTCTTCATAACCCCCAATTATCTACCTTTCTTCATACATTATAAATGCTATGTGGGGACTTGCGATCTTGTTTTACCCGCAGTACCTAGTGGTAGACCCAGAGAGAAGGTAGATAGTATGTATAAGCCGGCTATCCATACAGATAGTGTAGTTAATTACCACCTTTATTCAACAAGTAATCGCATCTTAGGCTTGCAGCGATGCTAATAACAAGTATCTACTCGACAGAATCTCTCCCCAAAAGCCTTACTATAGTGTTCAAAACCAGCTTCCGTAACCTTTCAACAGTTCTAGCACATTCAAATTACTAACCCTACGTACGCTCTTTGAATAAATACTGTAATACTAAGCTCCGCTATAGACTTGATCTTGAAATCTTGGATCCCAAAATGCCAAGCCTCTAATCTAGGGGTCGAATCGACCCTGATGAGTCGGTAGGTCATTCCTGACCTTTAAACAAAGCACCGCCACAGAATCTCCGTATTGTCTACTCTCCAAAAAAAACCGATCAAGACCTCAGCAAAGGCAACGCGCTGGTCCATCTAGCCTGAATAATGGCCGGGAAACATGAAGCGAGGACCTCCTAATATCGTATATAAGTCCTCCTCTGCGCGATGCGCAAACGGAACTTCAGACCAAGATGAGGAGATACCAACGAGAACCAATAATGAAGCATTCTAACTAATCAACAAAAACATACAACAGCCAGGATTCGCATGTGGTCACCCACCATACTACTAACTGGCCGGCGTGTGGCTTAAGTACGGCTGAGCGGACGGGAAGCCCTGTTCTCCACACCCTATGGTCGTATGTACTGAAGCAGTAACCACGTGTGTATATATCCGGAGAGATCTACTATATGATGGAGATCCGGAGATCTCCCTCTGGGGAAAATCCCCGGTCGGATCTTTCCTGCAGGAGGTTTCCAGGGCCAGTGTTTGCCGGCCTATATTAGGCCTTTATGTTCCTTTGTCGAGAGATTCTCTATAGTCGAATCTAGAGATTATTCCTGCTTTCCCACTTCCCTTACGTAGATAGCTAGGGCCATTAGGTTATGACCCTGATTTGACGATTTGACTTAACTTTAAACAAGACTCGTGAAGCCTACTCGAGTATATACTATAATAAGTCTATAACACGACTCCTCCTTTACTAAATCACCCGCGGCGAGGGTTAATTATAGTAACTTTATTATAGATATATCTACCGCTATAGGGGGTCAGATCACCTAGATCACTGATATCCTAGAAACCTATACTCTTTATACTATTAATGATAAACTTATAAATATAAATAATTTCGATACTTAGTTAGATAATATAACATAAATTCTTTAATAGAAGAACCTATATAGATTAATTAACTTATAACTTAAACGCCTACCTATCGATTTACTATATATAAAGTGATAGTTTACGGTATTAAAGGATATCTAATTATAGATATATTAATTAGTATTAAAGGATATTAATAGATTAATACTCTTACGCTATACTGTGAGCAAACTGATAGTGCACAGGTAGGAAGGATAGAAATCGAAGGAAGAATAAATTGATGAACAGATCAATCAGTTTCCTTGATGAATTCAATTCGGCTTAGGATAATAGAAAGATGAGAGGAAAGTAAGGTAGGACTGAAGCTTGGTTGATTGAGATGATAATACTTATGTATGTTCGACATGTGTGTTATGACATGGAATAGTAGGGTATTTTTATAATCAAATTTTTGTGCAAACATATCAAACGTATTTCATGCATTTGATAGATCTAAATAGATCTAGATTGCATAATGATATAATACAATAGCTGTTTGCAGGTTGTATGGTGTAATTGACCATAGTAGTGATATAGGTGGCATAACTATTGTATGCGTCTTTTTATGCCTGATTATCCGATTAGATAGTAGTAGC
>JAMAGZ010000151.1:0-58312 GCA_023626575.1 Penicillium sp. PF1803
AGGGGCTTTATAGCAATTCAGACTTGTTGACATCCAATTGGTGCACCATATGCTTGCTAAGCAGTATTTCCGTCAGCACCGCGTCCGGTGCGAAGCGGTCACGCCGTGTCCCCAATGTGTGGCCAACGGGGCTACCTGTCATCGCTCGCGCCTATCAAATAACAATCGAAGGATTAGTACGGTGCGAAGGCATGGCAGAGCTGATCGGCAAGCTGCAGACAGGCCCCTGATAGAAAATACTCCAGTGACTGCCTCTCAGCCCGAAGCCTTAGTTCCAACACCGTCGCCATCGGCAAATCTGGCATGGACCTCGCATAAAACGGACTCAATTTTAGGGTTTATTGCCCGTATCAATGATTTTTGCTCAAGCGTGGCGCCGCCTTCTCTCAATACCATACCATCAGGAGATGGTCCACATTTAGATCAAACCTCGCCTTTCCCACCTAGTATTCTAAAGGAATCACACCAGGCAGACTGCGACTTGTCACCTCACCAGACAAAACATCTCATGAAGATATTCTGGACTCGCCTTCGACCAAGAATGCCAATTGTACAATGGGAGGATTTGTATCCCTCCAGTGAGGAGGTTCATAGTCGACCATCGCCTCTGGGGGATGCCATCATGGCATACTCTTTGCACGCTATCTACTGCTCTGGTCTTCATACTAGAATTGTTGGTCTTAATTGGCCAAAATTCGAACAACAAAAGTCAACGATTGGAATACCCTACTTTCAGCGCTGTCTTTCGGCTATCACTCAATTCGCCACTTTCGCTGTCCCATCCTTATCCGATATGCAATGCTACTGCTATCTGACCCTGTTCCTCCTTGAAGTAGGACATCACAAAGCAGCATATAATCTGGTCGGACTAGGCCTTCGCATTGCCCAGTCGCTGAACTACATGGACGCCCGACATGGCGGATACCGGGAATGCCAGCTCTTTCGGCGCGTCTGGTGGACGTTGATTCATCTAGATTTTCGCTGCTCGAAACACGTTGGCAAGCCTGTCAGTACTAATGTGGATGATTTGATGTGTCTGATACCTAGCAGGGAGTCGGAAGATATTCACCTGTCAAATGGCTTGCTGTTTCACACCGAATCCATACGTCTCACGGCCACGTCACTGGCAGTGAACGGCTCCATGGAGCGCCGTTCTTCTTCTCCGCCCAGTGGAGCATCTGGAACCACACAAATTGAGTCACAAGCAAAGGCCTTGTCAGATTTGCTGTATGAATTAAGGAGATGGCGCGAAGAGCTACCCCAGGCAAAAGATTTTGCGAACATGCATTTCGACGTACCAGACCTATCATCCGCCCCGACAGAGGTAGCTGGCGTTGAAGAAAAAGATACAGAACAGTCTCCAATGATCACTTTACTGAGCATTTCATTATTGCTGCAGTATCACAATGTGTTGGTGGGCCTCCACCGCGTTTTCATACAGTTCCCCAGTCACCCACTCATTCCAAAATCTACCCCGAAAGCCGACGCCCACGCCGCAACAGCACTCAATCATGCTTTGACTATGATCAAAATCTCTCACAATGCAATGGCCACTCAAGATGTTCTTCATGGTTTGTCTGAGTTATATCAGTATTTGTGGAATGCCGTCATAACAATAATTGGGTTCATGCTCGCATATCCATACTGTCACCGGTGTCCGGCAGCAAGAGAATATCTCCATCTGGCCCTTGAAATCTTCGATTCTGCTGGCAATGAAAATTTCACAGCTATGAGAGCAGCTACACTGACCCGGCACTTGTGTACCAAAGTCGATAGTCTGGTGCAAGTTTTAAACTTCAGTCAACTCACCCCTGCCACATTATCAGCTTCGGCTCCAACAACCGAGACTCATACCCTCCAAAGCAATATCGGTGACACGTTATGCTCGGCTAGTCAAAATTATGGAGATGCACCACCAGACTCGAATATGGACTTTCTTGGACCCTGGACTGATTTTATCAATTTGGATGCATGGCCTAATTACTGTAATGAAGTCAATGATGCTTTCATGGACCCGGGGGAATTTCTTGCGCCGCACAACCTGTGAAGTTGCCTATCGTGCAGGTTCATGAAGCCTTTGCCTATTTTGATGAGTTTTAATGGTATTTCACGATTCGAGACGTAGATGGAAATCGTGTTTAGTCCAATACACATCAATTTGTGCGTGGCACGTCCAAAATATATATATCGTTCCAAGTGGGATTCACCACCACGCCCGCCTCACACCTATCACCTATGTTCATTGTCTCAGAGTACCATTCTATGCTCTTGATGGCAGCAACTTGTAGTATGTCTAGGGGTGAATGGCACGAACAGAGCAGAGTCTTTTAAAAATACGCCGATACGGCGGGTTCTGCATGATGTGAGCTGTATTGGACTCCTTCCACGTCCGAAACGTAGGGTCGGCTAAATTCGAGTGGACGGAACCAGGTCCGATCTCACCGCCGAGCTTAAGGTTAAGTCATGTACCCTTCATTGCCTCTTCACTTCATCCCTTGCGTTAAAAAAATGCTTCGCAAACCAGTACCAGTGCCGAGATGGAGTTTTGTATGATGGTATGATCCGCCACTGAGAGAACCATGTCAGACTCAGGGAACACTTGTCGAGTCTGTCAGCAGAGCTTCTCGAGCAGGAATCACCTGCATCGCCATGAGACTTCGCGTAAGTACATCGACACTCTGTGCGATTACAATGGTTAAGAGACTCAAATATTTTCTCAGAACATTCGGAATCTCATGTATCCTGTCAATTTTGTGGTCGTCAATATTCCAGAAAGTAAGGCATCTCGGCGAAATTAATTCGCATGGCAAGCTCATTCAATTAGTGATGCTCTCCGACGACACTACCAGAGCTGTTCTCAGCTTCGAGGTGAGGCTAAGCCATCACCAAGTAGACCCGGTCGCCGTCGCAAGGCGTGCGACGCTTGCGCTAGCGGTCGAACTGTCTGCAACGGACACACGCCGTGCGCTGAATGTGTGCGTAGTGACAAGTCTTGTACGTATCGGCGTCTTGGAACTCAGCGCGGGCAGTCCCGTCAACAAGTCGTCGATAGCTCGAGCATGCTTACGAACAACCGAGCTCGACAACCAGATCAGATTCTAGACCGACGTGGCACAGACAAAACGTCGCTTCCATTTTTGCTCAATTATTCAGCGACAGGTGATCGACATCCCGGAGATGTCAACCAAGTTTTAACTGAACTAGCTACGACGGAAGCTAAAGGAGGAGAAGAAGAAGATACATCTCTTCCCAGTCTCCATCTTGATCCTGAAAAGACAGGTCTGTTCGCTGAAGATTCGTGGAACGTGTTCTTTGGGACTTTTCAAGACACTGCGGCACACCAAAACTTGCCTCTCCCGGAGGGGTTAGATGACCAGGAAAAGAGGCGTATGGCATCACAGAAAATTCTGAGTTGTTTATTGGAAATGCAGTCCGTCAATCCGATCGTTGGAGAAAATTTTGATTTTAATCACGCTCAAGAGTTCTTTCAAGAGGAAAATATTCTAAACTCGATTGTGGCTTACTTTGAACAAACCGTCCGTCCTCGCTCTCGAATTGTCTTGAAGTCGGTATTTGAGCTCGAATCAACCTCTCCAACCTTACTGTTGTCAATGATCTTGATGGGGACAAGCTGCGGCATGTCGGAGGATATGAAATTGAAAGCCATGGAATATGTCGAGATGGCGGAATACGCTGTTTTCGAGAGCCAATGTTTTCACGATCTTGTACACGGGGCTCGGCAGGTTGAGAGCGACATGTTATCTAGTCAAAGCGTGGAAGTAATCCAGGCAGCAATCCTTGTGATTCTGTTGCAGATTTCTAGCCCAAAGCCTACTGCCAGACGACGGATCCGTATTCAGCGATATCCTGCCTTGGTATCTGCAGCCCGAGCTACGGGATTGACGAGAGTGAAAAATTGGTGGCACAATCCTGATACACCGTTGAATCATGGGCAATTTATCAGGAATGAGATTTGCATCAGGTCGGAAGAGTTCTATTCCTTTTCATTCGCACGAACACCCATACTGACACAAGAATAGAATGATGGCTTCTATATGCATGATCGATAGTCACTTCATCATGTTTTTCAATGATCCTCCGTTATTCTCTGCGACTGAATTCACATTTGATCTTCCAGCCGAAGACAAGGGTATCGATATCTCGGACCTCGACACCTGGCACAAGTGGGTGCAGAGCGAAAAAAAATTCCAGCGACCACCACCATTGCATGAGTTTCTTCAACTTTTGCTTAGTGACAACTGGGTTGGCCTAGCAGATCCACGTTTTGAGCATCTCAGCATTTTTGCTCTGTTTATCGTCATCTCGGGTAATCATCCAGCTTATCCTTCTTGACCTACTTCCAAACATGAAGCTTACTTGCTTTTAGCATTCCATACAGTTATATTTGGCGTCCGATCAAGTCTTCTCAATACTTTCGATAATAAAAGTCAAGTAGACAGGGCACTTTCCAGATGGCAGTCTTTGTGGGAGCATTTACAGCCTCAATTAACAGAGGAGCAGATCTATAGGGCGGGCTTCATGACCCACGGGCAAGATCTATGTGAGTTTGCAAGGATCCTAACTCGAACTACTATATCGGATACTGGAGGAATTGCAAGGGAATCTATGATTCATGTACACGAATTCTTGAGCCGACCGCCGACGTGGACGATTCGAAGCAGTAACAACCGGTTTCTTGTATCTCAACCAAACAATTCAATCGCGAACTGATCAATTGATCGCCACGAATTTCTAGAACTGGATCAATGCAAGTGCCAAAGATGTACTCAGGCTACAGCTCAAGACCACCCATGACGCTCGGCCGCTATACTTCTTCCCCAACAGACGACCAGTGTCCCATACCAGATGTTTGATACCATTAAAAGCATGATATGTGAATGGCATAGACAGACCGAACTTCATCGCAGTCTTCACAGCTAATGGTAGAGACCCAAAGGAGGTAGCAATTGTGCTTGAATCGAGATGTATACCCGTTACAGGGGTCAGTAGGTATAATGTCGCAAAACCGTATAAACTTCCAGACAGCAGGAGACCGGTGATACGCTGGAGTGCTGAGACTGAAGACACATATTGCCATTTGTATATAGTCATCGCTGGAGCGACAGGGCGGTTTCGGCGTTGTGCAGCCAGGCGGTCATAAGCTGATTTAGCCGTGATGCTTTGGGTGGAAATGGGTCTTCGATGTCTTTGAGATTAGTATGTTAGCGTAATTGCTTTGTCAGATCAATGGTATAATCTATCGAGCTTACTTGAAGTTGAACTGGCGAGCTGCAACCTGTCTGCCAGAGACGCTAGCGCCTGGCGGCGAAAGTCGCAGAAATGAAGCTGCTTGGGAAGGTTAGACTGAGATCAGGGAGAAATTCTTGAATTGATATGTACCGCATCGCTTCATTTTCAATCAAATTGCTGTCTAGATGATGAAGTCAATAAAACCTGTGCCATCAAAGGCTGTGAGAGTTGATAGCTAAGTAAAAGCTCACTACTTCCGTATGTATGTATACATTGCCCGGAAAACACCCACACTAGGGAAATACCCACAAGTGGATCATTTCATGGTGCCTGAGAATTTAGGCTTAGTATTCCAGTCATGTCTATTTAGGGGCCCCATATAAAACTTCCCTCTCCTAACTCCATATGTGGGAATTGCTAAAACGACGATACATCCCCTAGCCTGGTTTAGCGTAATGGTATTACTATTCTCTAACTAGGATATCATTATTATAGTCCAAAAGTCTGAGTCTAGAAACCAGAGATATGAACGAACTACGGAGTAGGTATGCTTTCATAACTCTTTTTGAAAAGGGGTTTCTAAATGTCTTTCGAATCCACTTTCTTAATCGCACAGACACTGTTCAACTAGTGAGTGCTGAAAAACCTTTTGACCATTTGTCGGGGATTCAAACATATGGAACCTCACTGTAGAAAATAGTCATTCTATTATTACGCTAAACCAGAATAAGGGGTGTAGTGTTGAATTAGCAATCTTGAATCGGCGTTTTAGCAATCCCCCTTCCATAGATAATCATTTCTCCTAACATCCATTGATAACTCATTTCTACTTGAAAACACTAACCCTAGCCCTGTATAGCTTGTGTTAGTTATCATTCAGGTTGACTAATTAAGAGCCTGACTCTTTCTCTTCTCAGGCAGACCTGCGGGTTTAGAGTGTGCACGTCAGATTCATAAAATTTCACTAGATATACCCCAGTGAAGTGTACATTCAGAGTGAAAAGACTACACCACGCCTGTCCCGAAACTAGAATGCTACGTTTGTGTTATTGAAGAGTATATCCTGTTTCTAGTCTGAGAGTGTTCGTAGAGCTTAAATAACAGTGTCCAATATGAGGTTTGATTTAAGATTGTAATTGAATCACCTCAAAGTGAACAACCTACAGTTTACCCATTATGAAAAGATCCTAGGTTTTATCTCAAATGGAAGTTCTATTTCACCGGCGATTTCCGGCGTTGACCCCGGTCTTAACCCCTGGTAAGCGAGCCCAGACTCACAGCGGAATGACTGCGGATTATTGAATCTGCCGAGCGGTGTACGGCGGTGGTTTAGAGGGACAAAAGAGACTTGCTCACCAACGCCAGACTCCGTTGAGAAATGTGGTACATTATTATTATCGTGCCTTCTCACCTCTCTTAGTACTCTGTACTCTGTATTCCGTAACCTAGTCTTAACAAGTAAGCAAACGGAGCCCGCGCAATCCGACGACTCTCGGCTCTCAACTCTCGGCTCTCAACTCTCGGCTCTCAACTCTCGGCTGCTCCCCACAATCCTGCAATCCCCCAGTGGGTCTTTTTTTTCTTCTCTCCGCAAGGTTGTCGAACTTCCCCAAGTTGTCAATTGCTAATCTCCAGGTTGCCAGTTCACCAAACGAAACGTGCAAGATTGCAATATTGCACCGCTCCGGCCCCGACTCTGCAATGCAATTCGGATTGATCACAAGAGTCACGATGAGCCAGAAGCGACATGCAGCTTTGGCCCCAAATAGGAGCCCGCCATGTGGGTTAGTGTTACTTTCCGAGTCTAGGCAAGACTCATGGCTGATTCCAAAGCAACGCGGACTCGATCCGCCACCGGAAGTTGCCGTCTTGCCGTTTAAGGATATATATCCCCACTTCACATAGCCAGTCACGGAGCCAGCAGCCAGCATTTGACTTTGGACAGAGGCACATTCCCTGCATCCCGGGGTTTTCCCGCGTGGTGGCCAGTCTTTTCAACTGGCCTGCATCATGCATAGTGGTGGGTGGTCACGTCTGGTTCCCCGACTTGTTGGGTCAATGCATCAAAGTCACGATCAACACCCGAGCCTGCTATCTTGAGCGTTTGCCTATCCACCGCCAGTTCCTCGCGGTGGGAGTTGCCTAGATGTTATTCTGACCTCCCCGCCAAACACCCCGGAACCATGTCGAGGCGGGGCCGATGCGGGCACATGGCATGGAGCCTGGAGGCCGGTGATCTAGATGATTAACTCGGATTTAGGGGTTACGCTATGGACTACGCACCGTTGTAGCCTGGCGGGCTTGGCTTGAGGCTTCCATGTTACTTTTTTTTAGTGGTCCTTTTCCTTCTTTTTTCTCATCTCTGAATGTGACTCACTTTCCCCAAACTCTCCCACCCAGTTTGCCCGGCTCGATTTGAGTGTCAAAAAGTGCAGCCTTTCGAGATATACTGGTGCTGGGGGCGGAGTCTGTTGAAGCACAACTGAGTTACTGAATAATTAAAATCCACATTCGTGTCTTCTGGAGCCTCCATTGTTCCCGCTGTAAATGAACAGCACCATGGGCGACAAGTCGCCGGTTGGCGATGCGAGTACCAACTCGGACACTGATTCCCCTCGCTCAAGCATCTATGAGCAAGGTCGGGAAGAGATTCGTATTTCTAACCCTCAGGGCATGACAATGACTCAGACGGGCGTTGATGTTGAAAAAGCAGAGTATGAATTCTCGGAGCTCAACAGACAATTTTCTAGCATTTCCCACCAAGCTCGCCGCCTGTCCAAGCAAGCATCCCGGGCCTCCAAGCCTGTTACCACCGCTGAAGATGTCGAGAAAGCTGGGAGCTCAGCCGACTCTGATGAGCCGTGGGATCTGGAGACTACCTTGAGGGGAAAACGAGCAGCGGAGGAAGAAGCAGGCATCAAAGACAAGCATATTGGTATCTTCTGCCCCGTACTCCAAGTTTCGTATCGTAATTAACACCCATAACAGGTGTCATCTGGGACAACCTCACGGTTCGCGGCATCGGCGGCGTCAAGACCTTTATCAAAACCTTCCCTGATGCAGTTATTGATTTCTTCAACTTCCCGGAGACCATCATGCACATGCTGGGCTACGGAGATCATGGCACGGAGTACAACATTCTGGAGGGTTTCCGAGGCCTCACAAAGCCCGGAGAGATGGTGTTGGTGCTAGGACGGCCTGGTTCTGGATGCACTACATTCCTCAAAGTCATCGCCAACCAACGATTTGGGTATACAGGCGTCGACGGAGAAGTTCTGTACGGTCCTTTCACGTCCGAGACATTCGCAGAGAGATTCCGCGGCGAGGCCGTGTACAACCAAGAGGACGATATCCACCAGCCCACTTTGACCGTCAGGCAGACACTTGGGTTTGCGCTCGATACGAAAACCCCAGGCAAGCGACCCATGGGTGTGTCCAAAGCCGAGTTCAAAGAGAAGGTCACCAACATGTTGTTGCGCATGTTCAACATTGAGCACACTGCCAACACTGTGATTGGAAACCAGTTCATCCGCGGCGTAAGTGGTGGTGAGAGACGCCGCGTTAGTATCGCGGAAATGATGGTATGTGGTCTCCAGTGCTAGTTCGTCAACCTCAACGGTACCCTTGCTGATGTTGTTTATCAGACAACTTCTTCGACTGTTTTGGCATGGGACAATAGCACGAGAGGTCTTGATGCTTCCACTGCACTAGATTTCGCAAAGTCACTTCGCATTTTGACCAACATTTACAAGACAACGACCTTCGTTTCGCTCTACCAAGCGTCTGAGAATATCTACAAGCAATTTGATAAAGTTCTTGTCATTGATAGTGGCCGCCAGGTGTTCTTTGGTCCCACCGATAAAGCCCGTGTATATTTCGAAGGACTCGGCTTCCGGGAAAAGCCTCGCCAAACAACTCCCGACTACCTGACTGGATGCACTGACCCCTTCGAACGAGAGTTCCAAGAAGGGCGAAGTGCCGAGAATGTGCCGTCAACCCCTCAGGCACTGGTGGAAGCGTTCAACAAGTCCACGTTTAGCGAGCAGCTTGACGAAGAGATGCAGGCGTATCGCGCCCAGGTCGAACAGGAAATGCAAGTTTACGATGATTTCGAAATCGCCAACCTAGAGGCCAAGCGCAAATACACCCCCAAGTCCTCCGTCTACTCGATCCCTCTCCATCTCCAAATCTGGGCTCTGATGCAGCGGCAATTCTTGCTCAAATGGCAGGACAAGTTCGCCTTGACCGTTTCCTGGCTTACTTCTACCGGTGTTGCGATTATTTTGGGCACTGTGTGGCTGAAACAGCCCGAGACCAGTGCCGGAGCTTTCACTCGTGGTGGTCTCCTGTTTATCAGTCTACTGTTCAATGGGTTTCAGGCATTCTCCGAGCTTGCCGGGACTATGATCGGTCGATCTATCGTCAACAAACATCGATCCTTCACTTTCTATAGACCAACGGCACTCTTCATCGCTCAGATCATTGTCGACACGACGTTTGCCATTGCACGAATTCTGATATTTGCCGTAATCGTCTACTTCATGTGTGGTCTTGCCCTCGACGCGGGTGCATTCTTCACGTTCGTCTTGATCATTCTCACCGGATACGTTTGCATGACTGTGGTATTCAGAACAATCGGCTGTCTATGTCCCGACTTTGACTACGCAATGAAATTTGCTGCGGTAATCATCACACTTTTCGTCTTGACCTCCGGCTATCTTATTCAATGGGCTAATCAACAGCTTTGGCTCCGGTGGATCTATTATCTCAATCCATTCGGTCTCGGCTTTGCATCACTTATGGTCAATGAGTTCAGTCGCCTGACAATGACTTGCACGAAAGATTCTTTGATTCCGAATGGGCCCGGCTATACAGACATCGCCTACCAAGCATGCACTCTTGCGGGTGGTGAACGGGGATCGGCAATTATCCCAGGCATCAACTACTTGATGACGACCTTCGCCTATGCAAATGGTGATCTCTGGCGAAATTTTGGCATAATGATTGCTTTGATTATTACCTTCCTGGGTTCCAACTTGTATCTGGGCGAAACCGTTCAGTTTGAAGCTGGTGGTAAGACGATCACATTCTTCCAGAAGGAGAATAGTGAACGCCAGGAACTCAACAAGGTTTTGGAAACTAAGAAAGCCAACCGGCAAGCGAAGACAGCGGACACTGGGGCCAATCTGAAAATTAGCTCGACCTCAGTCTTCACCTGGGAGGACGTCCGGTATGAGGTACCAGTGCCATCTGGAACGCGACAGCTGCTGAATTCTGTCTACGGATATGTTCAGCCCGGAAAATTGACTGCTCTCATGGGCGCATCCGGTGCCGGAAAGACAACTTTGTTGGATGTTTTAGCCGCTAGGAAAAACATCGGGGTGGTATCAGGAGATATTCTAGTCGACGGCCGAGCCCCCGGAACGGCCTTCCAGCGAGGTACATCCTATGCCGAGCAACTGGATACCCATGAAGCAATGGCGACAGTCCGAGAGGCTTTGCGCTTCTCCGCCGATCTACGTCAGCCATTTGAAACGCCACGGTCGGAAAAGTACGAATACGTCGAGGAGATCATCAGCCTACTCGAGCTGGAAAATTTGGCTGACGCCATTATTGGAACCCCCGAGACTGGTCTCTCTGTCGAAGAACGGAAACGTGTTACCATCGGCGTTGAGCTAGCAGCTAAGCCCGAGCTTCTGCTTTTCCTGGATGAGCCTACCTCGGGCTTGGATAGTCAGTCTGCTTTTAACATTGTTCGATTCTTGAAGAAACTCGCAGCGGCGGGTCAGGCTATTCTTTGCACCATTCACCAGCCCAACTCCGCCCTGTTCGAAAACTTCGATCGCCTGCTACTGCTTCAGAAGGGTGGCGAGTGTGTTTACTTTGGAGACATTGGGGCAGACTCTCACGTCTTGCTGGACTACTTCCGTCGTAATGGCGCTGATTGTCCTCCTGATGCAAACCCGGCCGAGTGGATGCTCGACGCCATCGGTGCAGGCCAAACGCGACGTATCGGTGACCGTGACTGGGGTGATGTCTGGCGTACCTCGCCAAAGTTGGAGGCGGTTAAAAAGGAAATTATCCAAATCAAATCGGATCGAGCCCAAGTTGTCGTTCAGGCGAGTAATCAAGGTCAAACTGCGGTCGAAAAGGAATATGCTTCTCCTCTGTGGCATCAGGTCAAGGTTGTCGGACGACGAACTCATCTCTCCTTCTGGCGATCTCGAAACTACGGTTTCACTCGACTGTTCACCCACGTCGTTATCGCTGTTGTCACTGGTCTAGCTTTCCTGCAACTCGATGACTCTCGCTCCTCGCTTCAGTATCGGATTTTCGTCATCTTCAACGTGACGGTACTTCCGGCCATCATTCTTCAACAAGTCCAGCCAAAATACGACATGTCACGACTGATCTTCTACCGCGAGTCGGCATCCAAGACATACAGCCAATTCGCTTTTGCATTCTCCATGGTCCTGGCCGAGCTTCCATACAGCATCCTTTGTGCGGTCTGCTTCTTCTTGCCTCTGTACTACATCCCAGGCTTCCAGTCAGCCAGCAATCGCGCAGGATACCAATTCCTCATGGTTCTCATCACTGAAATCTTCGCCGTGACATTAGGTCAAATGATCTCAGCCCTGACTCCGAACAGTTTCATCGCATCCCAACTCAATCCCCCGATCGTGATCATTTTCTCACTCTTCTGTGGTGTAGCCATTCCCAAGCCGCAGATGCCAAAGTTCTGGCGCTCCTGGCTCTACCAGCTTGACCCCTTCACGCGCTTGATCGGCGGTATGGTTGTTACGGAGCTTCATGGTCGTCCTGTCGAATGCACGGCATATGAATGGAGCTACTTCCCGGCACCCGCGGGCCAAACCTGTGGCGAATATATGGAGCCATTCTTTGAGCGTGGAGGTAATGGGTACCTGCAGAACAATGCGACGAAGTGGTGCAGGTATTGTGCGTATAAGATTGGAGATGAATTCTATTCGGCATTCAGCATGGACTTCAACAACCGGTGGCGTGACTTGGGCATTTTCATCGCGTTTGTCGCGTCAAATTTGATTATCTTGTTCTTTGCGGTAAGAAGATGCCTCTCCTCATGAGTCCCGAGGTGGTTAACTAACTTTCTCCAACAGTCTCGGCTCTTGAACTTCAACCGGAGATAGATATTTGTGGGGTGATATTGGAGATTGTTATAGGAACTATACATTTCGGGAATTTCTAGGAAAGACGGACTGCATATTTCATAATTTGAGGTGCAAGAGAAGGTCTCAACACGGGGAGAAAAAAGTCCGTGATATTTTACGATAAAGAAAAGCTTTTGTCCCTACTATTCCTCTAGGCCTACCTATACTCCACAGTGTAGTTTTAATCCATATCCCGCTTTTTTTTCGTCATTATTGGCCTCCTACATAATATGGGGCAAATGCAATCTGGTTGAGCGATCCCCTCAAATTCCATGGTCACGCCAGATTCTCATCACCCCCACGCCGCTTTACCAAAAGAGGCAGGCAGGGCAGGCCATCTTTGCTCGGACACGATCGACACTCAGCCAATGCATTCACTCTAACCCGAGGCCCCGAGGCATTTCCCACCTATCATCGATCAGTGATAGGAGCGAAACGGTGAGTTGTGAGCCAGATACTCGTCTATATGCAGCCGTATACCGGCGAGCTCACCGGCCATCGCACTTCCTCCGAGAATCATTGATGAGTCTAACCTGCTCATCGCACCTGCTGCTCGAGACTTAGCTGCATTTTTAGCGACCCAAAAGCTTTAGCCATGACTGTAGTCGCGCGAGAATTGCCTGCTTTGGAGACTTTACAAAGATCACGGTGTACCTCCGACTGTCTTGGACCTCAGCCAAGACTGAAGCAACCCCCAGATTTTCGAAAGCCATGACACTTCCGGTTCCACATAGTATTAACACTAGTCTTCCCCGCATTTATACGACCTGCTTGTAGTCCTTTTGGATCCGAAGAAGCTTTTGCATTTGCGGGGTTGAATATCCGGGGTTTCGTACGAGAGATGCATCAAACCCAGCCAAAGCACGGACAATGTTACACTACAAGTAGATAATCAAGGGCCCCCACGCCTGGAATTTTTGATCTTTTTGATCTGGGCTTTGTACTTACATCCCATGAAGCTTACTGTTGAAAGTCTCTAAATTCTGCTGTCACGCCGCTTCTAGTCTATTTCTCTTTCATACCTTAGCCAACACATTTCTCTTCTCTTGGTACTGGCATTCCAAAGACATCAAGTAAAATGGCAAACAACGCCCCCGCAGAGCCGTCACCTGGCTCTAAGATTGATATTGCAGATATCCCTATCATCTCCCACACTGAGAACAGCCAAGCGCACTCCAAATGGAAGTCTGCCAAGGTCGCTGATGGCGACACAGCCATGACGCTGTTTGATGACCCCGACGAACTTCATGAAGAAATTGACCCCGTTGAGGCAAGGAAGCTTTTGTGGAAGATTGACTTCATGATTCTTCCTTACCTCGCTGTCTGTTATGCGTTTTTCTACATTGATAAGACGACGTTGAGCTATGCCGCTATCTTCGGCATCCGCGATGACTTGCATTTGCATGGAACTCAGTACAACTGGCTGAGCAGTATTTTCTATTTCGGTTTCCTGGCTTGGGCATTCCCAACTAACTTCCTGATGCAACGGCTTCCAATTGGTATTTTCTTTGTTTCCTGAAATAGTGGGGAAAAGATATCTAATTGTAGTTTACAGGCAAATACTTAGGGGCCAACATCTTCATGTGGTAAGCTGACTCTCCCTGTACCGGACTATGTGGCTTTGTACTAAATATAATCGTGCAAAGGGGTGTCTTTCTTATGACCCAAGCAGCATGCAATAGCTTCGAAGCACTCGCAGTCCTCCGAGCCCTTGGTGGAGCCGCCGAAGCTTGCTCCGATCCAGCTTTCATGCTCATCACAAGCATGTGGTACACTCGGCGCGAACAACCCGTCCGTATCGGGTTGTGGTATACTGCCAATGGGCTTGGTATTGCCCTTGGTGGTCTTATGGGGTACGGCATTGGTCATATTCGAGGTGCCTTGCCTTCATGGAAATACGAATTCATCGTTATGTAAGAGCTTTTCTTTCCTTCAATCGATTGAAATACTAACGGACTTCAAGTGGAGCACTCTGTGCAACTTGGGGAATCGTTATGTTTATCTTCCTCCCTGATTCACCCGTCAATGCTCCAGGTCTTACCAAGAGGGAGCGCCGGATTGCGGTTGATCGCATCAGAGAGAACCAGACTGGCGTGGAAAACAAACACATGAAACCATATCAAATTCTCGAGGCCTTCAAGGACTACAAACTCTACATGTTCTTTATTTTGGGTGTGGTCTGTACGTTAAATACTTTAAAGGCTGCACCTCGGTGTTCGCCCGCTTACAATGGAACAGGCAATATCCCAAATGGCGGTATTTCCAATTTTGGAACCATCATTATCAAGGGCTTCGGTTTCTCTACTTTGGTGACAACCCTCATGCAAGTATGGACGCATCTCTCTTTATTTTGTCCGTTGTTTGACTGTCATTGCTAATACCCATTAGATTCCATACGGTGTTTTGATCGCGCTCTCAATTCTGACATGCGTCTACCTCAACGATCGCTTTGAGAATCGCCGATGCGTATTTGTTCTAATTTTCTTGATCCCAAATCTCGTCGGTGCTTTTGGTCTTCTCTTTGTCCCCACTCACCACGGTGTGGGTCGACTTATTTGCTATTACCTAACTGGTCCTTACAATGCTGCGTTCGTCCTGATTCTCAGTATGCAGATCGCAAACACTGCAGGTATGTTACTTTCTTACTCTACAGATGCTAAATACCCAGTTTATCTATACTAATCTCTTCTCTAGGGCACACAAAGAAGGTAGTCACTAACGCGGTTCTATTCCTGGGCTACTGCACTGGTAACATTGCTGGACCATTTTTCTACAAGACTGATCAATCGTAAGGGACTTCAGTTCACCTATTCCCCAAACTCGCTAACAAGTGTCTCAGACCGACATACCCACTTGGCATTTGGTCTATGATTGTCTCACATTTAATCGAAGCGATGCTTATTACCATTCTCGGACTCCTTCTGCGGTGGGAGAATAAAAAACGCGACCGGATCCAATCTCAGATGCCAGGGGGTCTCGAGGGTCGCGATCTAGACTCAACTGCATTCCTGGACTTAACTGATCGTGAGAACCTGAAGTACGTGATTCCCACTTCCTTGACTGTGGATAAGAAGCTAAAGATTGTTCATTTAAATAGCTTCCGGTACATCTATTGAACACATAGGCGATAGCGGGCATCAAGAAAACACAGAATACGCAAGGCTTACACAGTTCACATATTCAATAGCTTTCAATTCATGCATGCAGACTTACCTTGATCTGATACAAGCCTGGCTCTAACCCTCCTGCTAAACTGTACCAATTTTCGCAGCATCGGGTAAATTTGCTACTTGATAGAGCGGAAATCGTAGTTTCATTGACAAACAATTCTTAAAGTTTCCTGTTAATGAGATTGTGTACAATTTATGCATTTTCTCGGTGTCTGTTATAGGCCCGTGTACTCGAGTTCCTCCCACACCAGAAAGGATACTCGCAAGGTGACTACAGCTACAGAAGGATCTCCAGAATAGATTTACCTACGTAAGCTCCGGACTTTCGGAGGACGTGACTCGATAATTTCAATTTCCATGCTTTTGGCATGTATCTAAGTGGGGCGGCCGAACTGGCTTCCCGGTCTTTCCCCGAGATCCAGATTTGGGATACATGTACGGAGTAGTTCAAGATAACAGGGTGCTACAGTACGTTAAAAATCGATAGTTATTGTGGGTCTGAGGGCAGCTACTTACTAAGCGTAATGGGACACTGAAGAGGATCAGCTGACCTCAAGTTTGAGCATACATTATTGCCCACGCGGATTGACTAGGTGAAATGAAGTATACTTTGGCTGACCCGGCTGGCTTTTTTTTTGGTTAGGTTGTGGCAGCTCGCGCTAACCTTCACAGGAAATTTCTAACTCCGCTGACCTAATTTCACACATTATACCGTGAAAAATCCACGAAAGTCCATTTTCTCCCACGTTGGTGGAGAAACAAATTATAAATCAATGTTGCCGAGACTGGAATTCAAATTGAGGCCTTGAGGTATCGTTTGTGATATCGCAAGAACGATGAGTTTTTGGAATAATTTTCATCTGTGGTCTGTATTTCGAGCAATCGACTTGCATATTCTATAGCCTTACAACACCTCATACACATCAATCTCCACATATCCTGGACGCTGTGGAGGCTTCAAGTTACCGAGAAACATGGACTTGGCTAGCCATCCATACTTTTCGTTTCCAACATCCACCTCAAACCGTGGGGAAGTACGCGTGTACCAATCAGCGCCACCATTAACCATCGATGCCTTTGCCGGATCCGCATCCTCGAAGACAACTTTCATAGCCTCTTGACTGGCTCGTCCATATCCTTCATTGCAAATTCCGACGAGTGTCCCATCCTCCGCTTGAATGGTATAACGAGCGTAAAGATGCACAACTCCATCTGCGCGTACTGAATTCCAGTCTCCTCCGGTGTTAGGCAGGATCTTTCCTTCAAACTTAGGTCCAGTGACCTTTCCGCCGGTTATGGGAATGAAACGCTTATCACCAGTTGCTGTGGATCCGTAATCGAAGGGAGGCGCCAGATCTACATGGAGGGTGAGCACATGCTCTAGTTGAGGACTGAGAGTAGACATGGCAGGAATGGCTGGTTGACTCGTCAGCAAGATTATAAACTCTAGGAATATTCGTCATTGAGTCAAGGGATGTTAAAAATGGAGGTTCAGTCAGTCAAGTCGAAAGCAGAGATGATAACGAGGACCACCAGATGGGAAGAGAGTGATCCGTCTCAAAGCCACGTACGGTGTAGTTGCGTGGCGATGCTCACCTACTTTGGGCAATTTGCCGAGCAATAGGGGTAATCTTTGATTGGTATATGATCAAAGTGTAAGTAAACTTTGGTCATTCATTTGGTTATCTAAAATGTATATCAATGCTGCCAAACGTCGCATATCACCGAGCGTTCCCCGGACCTTCCCCGGATTGCGCGGCTAAACCCCGGATCGGGTTCCCATACTTCTCGGTCGGATTTACCTATTTTTTCGACTTCGTTGATATTTATTGTTTGGAAAAGTCCTCACATCAATCCTCTAGTTGAATCCATTTCGCAGTTAGCAGTGGTGCGCATTATCATGGGCCGCGATAATTTTCCACTCATCCCCTTCCCGACCAATGATCCGAAAGATCCTCTACGATGGCCATTTAGCCTCAAGCTTGCGGCCATTGTGGTGACTTCGCTGGCAAATTTTGTTTCCAATATGGGTGGAGCTGGCATTTCCGTTGCGATCCCCCTTTTGATGGCACAATTTCAGAAATCTGAAACGGATGCCACGCAGGTTCTGACGGTATGATCATATTTTTTTTTTCCTAGGAGAAACAAGTGATTAAGGAGAGATTGCGAAATCTAACGAATGATGCCGTAGTTAAACTTCCTCTTTCTCAGCATTGGAAACATATTCTGGGTGCCAGTTGCAATGAAATTTGGCAAGCGGTTCTCTCTCCTTTCATCAATGGCTATGCAAGCAGGCATGCTAGCCTGGACTGCGGCATCACCCTCATTCAACGGTCTACTCGCTGCCAGGTGCTTACAGGGATTCGCGGCCGCAGCTGGTGAGGTACATCAAATTTCACTCCCTCCCATGACACCGTCCAGGTTGCTAATTATCAGGCCCTGAATAGAGTATTGTTCCAGAAATTGTTGCGGATACAACATTCGTTCATCAACGAGGAGCTATGATGTCCATGTGCGTACGATATATATCTCTATACATGTTTCAAAGCACTAAACAATGTCTCTCGATTTCTAGATACGTTGTACTTATCTCAGGGGGTAGTGCAGTCGGTCCGCTCATCGCTGGTTTCATGGCTTCATCGACCGCGGAAACCTGGCGCTCCTTCTCATGGTTATGCTGTGGAGCCGCAATTTTCAATCTGATTCTGATCTTCTTCCTCCTTCCCGAGTCCAACTTCGACAGGCCCGAGCTCGACTTAACCATGGACCAATTAACAACACTTCAACATCAGCAGGCCAACAAAGAAGCTGATCAGGTAACGAGTGAAGAGCGCCTTGAGGATGTGCCGGAAGTGTTTTCGACGCCTGCAGAGTATACTACCTCCACACCATCCATACTTGAGATTATGCAACCAGTCTCATACAACGCCAATGTGAATTTCTTGAAGGCCTTCGTTGAGCCTCTCAAGCTTTTGGTTCATCCATCTGTGTTGTGGGGCATTCTGAGCTACGCAGTCACGTTGAGCCCACAGGTGATCCTGATGTGAGATGCCCTTGCCTGTCTATCTGAGCCACGTCCTTTCTAACCATTTGCGAGCGTTTAGTTTCAATATGTCATCGCTTCTCATGGCTCCCCCATATATTTTCACAACACAGAAGGTTGGCTTGATGCAGATTGCGGCAATCATTGGATTCTTAATTGCTTGCTTTGCTGGGGGTAAGCTATCTGATGTCATCAACGCGTTGATTGTCCGCCGGTCCTTAGGTCAGAATATCTGGCCAGAGCAGCGATTGATCGCCCTCATTCCTGGCATGTTATTCGGGCCTGGGGGATGTGCTCTTCTTGCTTTTGCTTGCGGGAAGCATCTTCACTGGTCTTTGATTGCCATTGGCTTTGGACTTGTATCCTTCGGATCTGTTTTCACGCCCAACATCGCCATCACGTACATCGTTCATCGCCACCAAAGGAAAGCGGCTGAATGTCTTGTCTTGATCAATATCTTTAAGAACTTGGTCGCATTTCTTTTCCTGTATGAAGCGGTGAGCTGGGCTAACAGGAACGGCTTCATTCAAGTCTACATGATTATGTTCATGTTAAATGTTCTGATCCTGATCTTCGCCCTTCCATTGTACTACTGGGATGCCAAAAAGCGGCGTATGACAGAGTAGGTTTGATTTATGTGAGAGAAAGAGAGAGAGAAATACATTATACTCGAGTATAGTTTCTAGTGGGGCTCTTTCCGAGTCGATCGCGGAAAGGCTGTCCCGTTCCATGTTATGCAAATCAGTACGGAGTACATAGTTTCGATTAAAACTAAATTTACGTATACACTAATATTTTACTAAAATTCGTTAATATACAGCATTTAAACCTCATTGATCTATATAATTACCTTTTTAATTATGAAAATTCATGCATTCCTAAAATGATAAATCTTGGAGGATATTCCGACAATGTATAGTTAAGAAGCATGTTAAAATTGCATAGTATTTATACTCTTACACTAAGAGAACTCTAAATTTACTGTATAATTAGTAGTTTGGCTGCAATGCAACTAGTCTATGCTATAATAACAGTATTTTTCGATGGTTGTGGTTGCTGGTAGATGGATGTAAATACCTGGTTAATGGGGGGATTTTTATGGCTGGAAGGTTTTTTACCCTTGTTCATTGGTACTTGGAAGTTAGACTACCCGAACCTTGGAAGGGGTTGGGTAGGTAGTCAATGCTGCGACGGGAGTAAGGGAGTAGGCAAGAAGAACCCTTTCGTTTTCCTATTACTACTCCTATTACTACATACGGAGTACAATGTGTCGATGGATAATTTTTAATTCGTTCTCGTCGTCTTCCAAGGTTGAGAATCGCTAAGCCCATCATGGTACATTTACTCCGCTTCCCGCGTGGGGACGGAGGCAATCCCAGTGTCGGGAGTGATTGGGGTAGCTAGCAAGCGCCATGTCATGGGGCCCCTGGATGTGCCCCTGCAGCGTTGCAGATATATCTCTTTCCTAGGCCCTTTGGAGAATCTCGATCAGGCTCGCCATTCCAAGCCTCTTTACTCTGAAAGATACCCATTTTGACAACGAAGACGTTATTTATTCCTTCCCGAGCAACTTTGACTTTTGTTGTCTCTGGCATGGCACATCTTACCAAAAGAAAAATTCTTACTGATCTGTCAGGTGGCTGGTGTCGAAGCTATAGGTTCGGGGGTACAAATCTGAAAACCCCCTGAGTGACTATCCACACGCGCCGACTCTTCAGTTTCTAGTGACCATTGCCAACTATGTTCTCTACATGGCCGGGTTGGATGGCGGACTCTTCCCGGATGATGAAGATTCTTCAAGTTCGATAAACCGCAACTGATATTCACCGTTCCTTGCTAATTACCTCTGTTTTCCCCAGACCATTATCATGTAACGCTTGACCTGTCCTCGTCTTTATCCGTCGATGATGGCTCGAACTATAAAATGCACTACGTGAATAATACTGTACCTGCCGTCAAATATCAAGCGCTTTGGGAAAGTAGGGATAATAGCACTCTGTGGATGTATGGGGGCCTGTTTGTGGGCAATAGTACGTCGGACGGGGTCTCCGCAAACGATGGCATATGGCAATATTCCCTCGGGAGTCAGTGATGGCAAATGCAACAACAGACCCTTACACCACACCGTCTAGTTCACGGAGGTGAGCATTCATCCAACAAAATTTTCTCACTTGGCAGGAACTGAGCAGAGCTCATCACACAGGAAAGGCCAATGCGCCCAAGGTTCAGGCTGCTTATTGAGTTGGCGGGTACCAGGCCTCTGATACGACAGTATCGATCACAGATGACAAAAAATTATGCGAGCGGAATGATACAGCTAAATACAACGACAGGCAAATATGTGGCACTGTCCGCATCATTCACAACAGTGCAAGAAGGTGCCTTGACGTACATTCCCGTGGGTGAAATGGGGATTCTGTTGTACGTTGGGGGCGAAGTTCCTTGGATCCAAAATGGAATCAATGCGATATTGACTCCGGTGTGTATTCGAAAATTATCGAAACAGCTTGTTTGGAACCTGACGAGTACTCTCAGAATGCGTGGAGTTATGTTCAAGTATACGATATCGCCGGGGGTAAGTGGTATAACCAGTCCACCACGGGAACAGCTTCTTCTCGAACTCAATTCTGCGCTTCTGTCCAACACGATGAAGGCTCCTCGTCGTATGAAGTTTTATCCTAGGTGGCGCTGATTTCAAATCTTATGATGCAGTGAAGGTCGTGTAAACCCGTACTCATTTCCGTCTCTTAGAGGCTACTTAGCTGACTCTTCGTATTTCCAGGTCAGACTTATCAATTCTGTCATCCAAGTGGTACAAGGCTTCCCCATTGAATACTGGACGCATCATCTTGGATTGTGCTTCGTACGGCTCTCAGATCTTTGGAGTTGGCGGAAGGCTTGCCTGGGCAGACGACAGTGGGGCAGGCTGCTATAATATGCCCGCCTTCATTTATGATGCTCAGTCTCAAACAGTGAATGATGAATTCGACGTAAGTAATACATGGAAATCCCTGGCGTTAGATGTTTGAAGGTGAATTTTAACGGAATCTTAGCCCACGAATACAACCTATTCCCTTCCTTCTTCAACATACGAAGACATCAAAAAGTCACCTTATCCCTCCTCCTGGGCTGACCCAGGCCTCAGAAAGCTTTTTATAGTGGACCAAAATTCCACCAGTTCGACGAACTCTACAGCCAGTGAGAACCATGAATCGCACTCGAGAAACAAAGGCGCTATCGCTGATGGTGTTGTTGGGGCCTTGGTTGGCCTTGCGCTGATAATAGCCCTGATTTATTATGCACAGCAACATGCTAGGAAGAAGCGAGTTGAAAGCCAGGAGTGGAAGCCTCCTCCACGAACTCAAATTGGGGAACTAGAAGACACTGTCTACCGGTTAGAGTTGGGTACAGAGACAAACACCCGAACGGAGCTGGATGAGCGTTTCGTCGAGCGATACGAACTTCAAGATAAACCTATTAAGCGATATGAATTACTCTAGAACAAGATAAGTCGCCGTCCAACCTAATGCTTGCATTGCATCATTTATTGGTATTTAGCAACTTTTTATGGATAGTGTGTCGATAGGAAAGGTTATCATAGGCGATATAGATTCAGGTCATGGGGCATCATACTATGGGTAGCGAGAGAGTTTTGTATCAAAGCATGAGCAGGATCGCTATTGGGGAAGTCACTGTTAGCTTATTGTAGATCACTACCTTCGCATATTACTCCCGTCTCATCTTTCAGCGTCTTAGATTCGTTTAAACTACGGTCGAGTGGTTTATGCGTATCTGATAGGGGCCTCAGAAGGGATTTGATATACGAGTGCTGTCTCTACCTTAAGCTATGTGTGCTATATGTACCTATCGGACCGAGACATGACACAAAAAGAAGTTCTGTCGTATGTAGTTTTTTTTCGATATTTAACTATGTGCGCCTAGGTACTTTTTGTCAAAGTCGAGAAAATCCGATGGCGGCGAATTGTCGATTCTGTGCAGTGTTGACAAATAATTAGCCGATTAGCCGATATGGATGGTGGCTTGACTGCATATCCAATCCACTCTACAATACCTTAACGTAGTTCCCGGCCGACCCGATCACCTGGTCGTCCTGATCACCCCAAAATACCATACTACATGCGAATTTTCAGCTGCCAAGATATCAACAACGAGAATATCTTTTAACCTGATTTTCAGTACGCTCAAAATTCCTTACGCTAGAAAAACATTAGTTTAACAGGCATATTGATGAAATTGTTATTTACCTGCATTACCAAAAATACTCCCCGGTCCGGGCAGTGCATATTATATCTCGATGTTTTCATGGCCCAAAATATTTTTTGAGCTAATAAGAAAGCCCAGTATGATATATTTAATACTCAGTTACTGTAGGACTATAGAATTAGCCTTAAGCGTTGAGATTTGAGGTTGTGAAATGTTGCCTTTAGTATGGTGTTTTGAGTGATCGGGATCGGGTCGGCCGGGAACAACAGTAGATGTGAAAGGGGGCCTGATTTTTCTGCCTGGTAGGTATATAGTTCAGACAGTCTGCCTGCCTTGGAGTCGATGGAAAATACGAAGCATTTTTCCTTCTTTCAAAGCTGTGCTCCAGTTTCTCTCGCATAGCATCCGCTATCTGCGAAATATCTGCTGTGTCAAATGACAGCTTAACGTCCTATGAGCGAAGATGTTAAAGAAATACGTGGTCAGTTGCTCACCACCGTGGCAGGAAAAGGCGAAGTCGACAGCATTGGCCAGTGATCAGGTGGTTTATTCTGCTTTTGTTACATAGCGCTTATTATTAGGCATGCTATTTGAATTTAATAGGAGAACAGGGGTTATGCCAGTAGAAGTTAACAGATAAGGTAACTCAATACGAGCTAACGTGTATAATAGACTTTGATGGTATTGTCAGTACACTTCCTATAGGAAGTGTACTGTGCAGCACGATATCTGCCCGTACAAGAATCCAGCTGATGTACAAACCAAGGGAGCGGATGACTGCTTAAGCGAGGACTAGGCTGCATGAGAGGCTTGATTCAATGATTCAAGAGTGACTAAAAGCGGAGTGTATTAACTAACTAACTACATAGCTAACTCAAGCTGTCGCTAATTCTTAGCTCAACCACAACAACAGGGTCGCATTGGGACCCAAAAGGCTGCCCGACGGTCTTGTTAGTCTTGTCCTGAATGGGGGCGTTTGCCGGCATTTTTCTGAAACCTGCTCGGTGGAAATCCAAAAACCTCTACCTCGCGTTCGGAGTTCCCAATTCCATTGCCGTTCAATTTCCCCGAATAGTTGCTATGTAAGCGGAAGTAGGTCTCGCGTGGGAATAAGATCAAGACACAACATGGCATGAAGCAATATCTGCATGTAACCCCCAGGTCAAGCAGGGTTGATCATTGATTGATAATGAAACATCCCACCATTCGGCACTCCGAGTGTCCGACGCCCCGAAAGCATAGATGCACACAAGGAATGGAGTAATTACCCAGCATTATCCTAGAAGGCTCGCAAGAATGCAGGTCGAAGGAGACAGGTCCTCTCAAAAGCCGAGCAGCGGGCCTGAAGGTCCACTCCTTTGCTAGTGATCAGTGAGACCCCAGTCCGAAATGGAGTTTCTGTGTTGTTGCATGAAAGAACTAAACGAGGCTGTGGGTAGCCGTGCAGATCGAGGTGTCAGAGGCGTCCGATTATTCCTCCGACTTTTGATGGTGGTAAGGCTAGCAAGATGAGCGAAGTCGATATTTAATCACGCCATCTGCCCCCTGAATGTAGCCATTTCCTTACGTCTTCATTGATCTATACTCAGTTAAGCTTATTCGCCCCAAGACCCTAAAATCCTCTTGTTTACTTTTGAATTCACGCGATGGCAGCGAATGGCTCCCCCGCCTCGTCAGCACCGAAGCGGCTTTTGCTCGTCAGCGTACCCCGCACTGCATCCAATCTGCTCTTGAAGGTTTTGAATATCTCTAAACAGCCACAGTTGCTCACCAACCAAAGAAGCGGCTATTTCTTCTACCCAGCCTTCTCCGCTGCTGCCCAGGATGGCATTTTAGGCAAGGAGCCGGGCAATTGGAGCGCTGAGGAGAAACAGCGATACAAGGCTAGTAACCAGGCTTGTCTAAATGCGCTGGAGGATTATTCGACACGGGCGGAGGAAGAAAATAAGGCCATGTTCGTCAAGGAGCATGCGTTCTGGTTCTTCAACCCAGCCGCCCAACACAAGTTGATAACTGGCGAGGAGTATCCTGAGTTCTTCGAAGAAATGCGAGTCAACATCGCCGACAAGTATGGTCCGACACAAACATACTCCAAGTCCAACGAGACTTTCTTCTCGGACGAGTACCTTCGTAGTTGGCAGATGGCCTTCATCATCCGCCACCCAGCCCTGGCCTGGCCTTCCATGTACCGTGCCATGCAAAAGATCGCAGCGGAAGGATTCATGGACGAGGATGGCGTGAAGGGCTCCTCATTGACCAACATGAGCTTCCGCTGGAGCCGTCTGATGTATGACTGGTGCTTGGAGCAACCCGATGTCCCGACTCCACCTCCGGTTGTGGATGCCCACGATCTCATCCATAGTCCGGAGATTGTCCTCCAGCTTTGTGACCAGACTGGGCTCGACAAGGAGTTTCTGCAATTTGAATGGCGCGGCAACGATCACAAAAAGTCACAAAACTGGGCTGCGCCCAGCGAAGTCGCCAATGAGGAGGAGCTGGCCATGCATAGGCGGGCCGCCTCTATCATGCTGTCTACCCTGGAAGCTTCCAACGGCATCGTCCTTGACAAAGCACCGGACCATGTCGATATCGTGGCGGAAGCTGTGAAGTGGAAGGCCGAGTTTGGCGAGGAGGTTGCTGGGTTTATCGAGAAGGCCGTCTGGGACTCGATGCCGGACTACGAGTACCTGAAGGCCCGACGCCTCACAGCGTAAGTGATGATTGAAATGAGGCAGCAAATGATGGCCATGCTTGCTGCCATGATTGCTTGCAAAGGGTGTTGAGTGACATACTACGGACGTTTGCATAGGCGGGATTTTTGGATATAAGCAGCGGTTGGCACATGTGAGCTTCAATAGTACAGTTAGGGGTGTATACAACCTCTTCTCAGCACACCAAATTATGATTCTATGATACTATCTCCCAGTTCCTATGTTCTCAACCGGTTATGTACCTGGTAGCTTCAATGGTGTGGAACAAGCTTCTCCTATCCATCGTGGACTTCCCCAACAATCCTCGGCACGATATCAAGCGAAGGATAAATTGATTTGGCTGGTTGCGCCCTACTGTAGTTTCGATGCGTTGAAGCACGTTTATGAAAAGAGAATGTGTAATTGAAACAGATTGGATATGAACAAGTAATAATACATCCTGAATATGCTAAATTGATCGCTCCTGACACTCGTACAATCACCGCTTGCCGCCACCCATGAAGGCCTTCTTCTGGCGGATATAGGCGTTGACAACGTTCTCCACACTGCGACGGTCATGCTTGCGAGACCTGTGAAGCAAAAAGCAGTCAGTACGGTGGTTAAACAGATCAGACTCTCGGGGGTAGTAGGTAATCCACGAACCGCATGTAGTACAATCTCGCGCGACGGATCTTGCGCTGCGCACGCTGGACAATTTCCACGCTCTGCACATTGGGGTTGAACACCTTAACTGACAACTCAACGGCGACACGAGTGAGCTCATTGCGGAGCAGGAATGAAGTGTCGATTCCGCGCAGCTTGATGCTCAGAACGACACCGTTGAATGGATCGCCGTTCTTGAATGTAACGCGCACGATATCGCCGGGCTTGATACTGCGGGGGTTCCGGCGGTAGTCGAACAGAGCCTTGCGCTCACCCTTGGGATCGAGGGTTTCCAATTGCGTCTCGGTGACCTTTGCAACGGGGTCTTTGCATGCTTTGCGGGCAGAGGGGGGAGGAGTGTAGACCTTGATAGGCTTGGGGGCTGTAATCGGACAGTTTGTCAGTCAATTGATAGGTATATCACTAGTTTCAGCTTGTAGCACATACCGTTCTCAGGGCGCATGCGAACTGGTACTTGTGATAGGAATTGCTCGGGGAGACTCTGAGGGAGAGGGACACGCTGGGGGCGCTGGGAGTAGGCGGTTGAGAGGAATCGGCGACCCAGTTGAGACTGGATAGCCTCTTGGGTCTTGAACAAGAACCTCAAGCAGCCCAGTGGCCGCATTGTTGGTAGAGCTGCCATGGTTGTGATGGTTTGAGGATAGAGACAGGAAAGTCGGAGTCGAGTTTTGGCTGGAACGGACCGGCAGAATTTCCGCCAAGCCCCGATTTTGTTCGGCGATGTTCTTCTCCGCCTCAACTTTCTTCTCGCGTCCTGCCTTTGCCCCGTGAAAAGTGCCCTGGTCCATTGAGTCGTTGTTATTTTCCTGAGAGACTTCAAGTGCAGATTTTGCCATTCTTCGATATGGCGCAATTCACTATGGGTAGCTTCGCCCGCTGGTCGAGCAGCATGCGCCAGTCGGTAGCCTGTCAAACTCGCAGTTATGCCTCAAAATCAGGTAAAATAGTACTCCATGAGCTCAATTACTTGAAGTACAATATGCTGAGGACGATTTACTACTACAGCAATCCCAACCTTCTCCCCGACCTCTTCCCCCGAACTTGATCAGCTCCTCTACCGATTCCGTGAAGACCGCTTCATCCCATCAGGTCTGCCGAACCAGCAACGCCGAAATATGTTCAAGGACAAGCACAGGCAGCGACTGGAGGACGAGCCGATTACCGTGGCAATTAGCGAGACGGAAGACTTCACATTGCGACCCATGAGAATCAATGAGTTGCCGACGAAAAAGGACGCCTACGAGGCTCTGCGGCTCATTGCTGCCACAAACGAATGGAGGGCCCTCGTGCCCTTCTTGAGTGGCCTGTACATGTCAAACATAAGGCTCAACACCAACCGTTTCGCACAAATAGTTCGCAAGGCTAGCGAGGCCGGTAAGCTCTCCATTATCATGGAATGTATCCGCCAGGGACATCGCACCGGATTCCACCTTCGCGACTTGACAGTCGTGCAACGCCTCTTCTACGATATCCACATTCTGGCGCAAAGTGCCGAATTCAAGGGACCTGCTGTTACCAAGGCACTGAATATGGCGAAGCAGGCAGTGGATTTGATGGATCAAGATGCCGAGACGTACACCTCCCTCGCCAAGGCCGAGAACCCCAAGCACCAGCCCTTCGTTATCGGCACACTTCTTGAGCTTAGCGCTGCCCGAGCGATCAATGAGTTCGGCGGCAAGGACCAGGCTAACGAGGTTTTGAGCTATGCGCGCAAATTGGTTGTCTCCTGGCCAATCTTCCAGGAGCAAAGCGAGCTGGCGGGTGAAGTTAGCTCTGCTTCGGAGCGGGCCCAGCAGATCATTGCTGTCTACAATGGATTGCGGCTGAGCCTCTCCATCCACGGCCTAGCCCTCGACAAAACTCTCCATGACTCTGTGACGGCGTGCCTGGCCGAGGCAAAGACTGAGCTGGAGAGTCTTGTGGACGCCGTGGAGCAGACTCACGTTCAGGAGTCTGTGCGCTCTATTCTTAACGCATAATCGGCCGGGTCGGGGATAGTGATAGGGCTTATTTGCATGTGTATATTACTTTTATTTCGATATTGGAGCCAACCTTGTATTTCACTCAATGAACATTGGATTTTTCGCCGACAATGACCCGGCCAAGTGCCTGAGTAGATTTGAAATGTCCACGTTAAGGGGCTTGGCAGTCATTCATATGGAATTTATGGCCTTCAGAAGAACCGAAAAAGAAAGAGAACGCTTGAAGAGCAGGGACTGTTTATTCGTCCATGGGTGCTAGACCTAGGCACTCAATTCAAGGGTGTTATCAGTGCCGATGCGTCCTCGTGCAGACAGAGTCGTCTTGCCATCCACAATTGCGGGACCGGCCACCAGGATCTGGTCAAACCTACGTATTAGCTGCAAGTTCTGAAGAGACGGAGGGCTCAAAGGGAGTGGACTTACATGTCCCTCGGGGTGATCATCGGATTGGCCCTCGGAGACGCCAGTCAAGGTGACCTCGGTGCTGCTGAGAGGAGCACCGAAGTGGCTCGGGCCACTGACATCGCGGTAATCGAACACATTAGTCTGGCTGATAGCGCCGGCAATCCCAGGCCCAGTCAAAGCATAGACGATGCGAGTAGCCATGTAAACTCGGAGGTCCGTCAGCTGCTCCGAGGTCATGCGGACTGAGGCATCCGCATCAACACGATGAGAGATACAAAGGAGGCGCAGTTTTTCCAGCGAAAGCTCTGCAGTCGGTCCGACCTGTGCAAGCTGGCTGAAGAAGTTTTTGGATGGCATGTTACCTGCATCCAAGGTCCGAGCCTGCACCCACCGGCCCAAAGAAGAGATCAAGCCGGTGTGGGGTTTCATTACACGGTCGTGGTATTGAGACATGGTACGTGAAGAGGCAATGATGACTGTTGGGGAAACACCTTGGGTGGCGAGGGCAAAGTCGACATTCTCACCAGCAACCGAGTTCAAGGCAATCGAGGCGTTCGAGTACAAGGCATTGAAGATCTGGCAGAGAGGGTATGACTGGGACAGCGAATCAATTGAGAGGACGACATCAGAAGAGTTGAAACGATGAGGGCGAGGGAGTGCTGAGCCAAGAGCGCTGATGGCGGCCACGAGGTTCTGTAACAAATGTTAGAAATGTAACCAATAGCGTAGGCTACGGGTTCTAAAAGGCCACAATCGCCAGGATTCAGCAACACTGCATGACTCGTCATTGAAAAACGGCCGGCGATTTCAATACAGGCTTAGGCCTCAGATGACCGCATTCATGGCTGTGGCGCCATGGCTGAGTCCACGTGGTTCTTCGGGCGATGGCTTCTCTTACCTCTTGCTTGAAATTGATAAACTCGCCAGACCGAGACTCAGAAGGCCAAACGGTATTGACAGCAGGGGCAGGGGTCGTAGGATCATATTCGGGGACGTCGAACCCAGCAAGGTCTTTGCCTTCCTCTGCCAATTCATGCCAGACAGTAACATCTAGACCCTCCTTGGCATCCTTGGGGACTTCATGCCAATCCATGTGACGGTTACCATACTTGGCGACCCAGACCACATTCGAAATTTGCTTGTTGGCCTTTGTAACGAGAGACAAATCAATCGAGCCAACTTCGGCAATCAGAGCATCGGCTTTGGCGTTCTGCAGGTGGCTTGACAAGGTCGCGGCGGGAAGGTTATGGGGGATCAGGACAATCTTGAATCCGTAGAACGATCCAGCTATAGATCCATTGATTAGTTCGTCTTCAATGTAGGTTGAGTAAGGCTAATCCTACCGAAAATAGAAGCCAGCAGTTCGATAGAGTCGGTCAGGCAAACAGCAACGGTTTTCACCTCGGCCTTTTGGAGATAACGACCGATTACATTAATCTCCTGCGTGACCTGAGACAGCGAGTGTTCGACTGAATTCTTGCCAAGGACAGTGTAGATTTTGCCCTGCTTCCCAGAGGTGCTACCATCCTCGTTCAGAGCTCCACGGACAGCAGCCTTCCAAATATCACGCAGATCGCCCCGTCGGCCGGCAGTCCACTTGGGAGCTCCTGGATCTTTCACATTCAATCCCGATCGAAGAGGGAACCCATATGGCGTCTCAAGACTGCGGTAGGTTGCCGACTCGCCGGTTTGTCGGATGGGAGATGCTGTGGATTGACGAGCAAGAAGGAACGGATGGACATCGGGGTCCTTATTCGAAACGACCGAGTAAATTGCGAATGCAGCGAAAATTCCAGCAAAAATAGTGGTATAAATGTTCCAATCTGCTAGAATCTCCGACACTGCTGCATCCAGCTTCTCCAGAATCGGAGCCTGGTCGGCCATATCGGCTAATAAACGGTAGCTCGGCCGTCGGGAACTGTCAAAAGTCGAGGTAGGCAAATCGCAAAGCCAAAGATCTGCGCAATGTCAAGCTGAAGGATAATCCCGAGAATTCCCACAGCCAGATTTGTCGACTGTCGTATGATGACAAACAGCTGTCAGAGTGTCAACAATAATCAGCCCCAGATAGCACGATGACGTTTGAGGGGTTCCGCGGAAGGCGGAAGAGGCGGCGGGTCGGGTCAACCAAAAAACCGGCGTTTAATCTTTTGACGCGCGCAGTGGCGTCTGTTTCTTCGCTGATCCTAGCCACTTTGCGACCATCAAAACATCTCCTGAGGGATGAGCTTCTGAACGACACTTCTCCCAAGATAATCCCAATGCCAGTTTGAATATCTACACCCCTTCTTCTTTTCCCCAATTCAGGTAAGTCCCACCCCCCAATTTCCGTTTAAAAGGTAAGCTGCACCCGTGTCCTGCTCAAGTGCTCAAGATGGTCATGTACTGATCACAAGCTACAGCCCCGCGGTTGTTTGTGTTGCTTTTCCTTGCGACCCCTCGTTTCCTGCCTGCGTTTCTGTTCAATACTGCGGTCCATGGCTACGCAATCGCTTCCGTCCACACCCAAAGTCGCGCCTGCCGCTGCGCCCATCTCAACTCCTGCCTCGGAGGGGCCAGGGACTCCGGGCAAATGGCGCCATCCTCAACTCAGTGAGGTCGTGCGACGCCAGAATGCTGCAACATTCAATGATAAAAACCTGCGAAGCGTGGTCTGGAATGGAGCTACACTGGTCTCGACATGGGTCTTCGGGGGTACCTTGAAGTCTTAGTAAGTCATGGATGTTCTCATTCTTTTGCGCCCGATTCATTCAGTCCTAACTGGGTTGGTAACAGCGCTCGCCGCGTGTTCGACAGTGACCCTGTCTACCAGCAACTTCCTTTGCTCCTGCTGCAGGCGCTTCTGCTCTTCAACATTCTCCTAGCGCTGTACCCCCTCTTCAAGCCGAAGGATGACCTTGCCGATATCCCACTCACCCCTACCCAGCGTGCACTGCTGGGCCTGGACCCCGGCGTGGTTCCTCCTACCACCCCCGGAACTACCTACCTTACTCCACCCCGCTATCGCTTGTCCACCTCGCGCAAAGCGAGCCCTGTCAGTGCGAGCCGTCAAACCACGTCTCCATTGTCCTCGACCCCTACATATACAGATCGCCGTGTCTCCTCGGGGACACCCTTCTCACCGGTTTCCAGCCCATTGTTCAACAAGGCAGTGGCTAACGGAGGCCGGGAATCTGCTCGGAGACTGAGTATCGGGTCTTCATCCCCTCTGGCCCGAAGCAACTCGTTTGGGGAATCCACCATGTCCAGCATGTCCGGTATGTCCAGCATCGGACCCAGCACGCCTTCTCCGCTTAGTGGGAAACGTCGAAGCTTAGGTGTGAGTAACAAGTGGCTTTACGAGAGAAGCCGGAGGCTATCAGCTAGCAATGGAGCTATGTGATAGCTGGTCATTTATCATTGGCGGCGCGATTAGGAGTTGCATTTTGAATCATGGTTATGAGCGAGTTTTCAGTACTGAAATGACTATTGAAATAATTACGTCCTTTTTTCCCACATCGTCCTAGACGGTGATAGTTGCCTGCCAGACATAGAACTTGATAGGCTCGAGAAAGCCACGTCACCACGATGTCGATGAGAATAGGAGCAGGCAGTAACCAAATAAGGCAATTGAATACAAGAACCAAGATTAATCTCGAATGAAACATTATTAATTTGTCGCGGACGGTCAGAGGATCTGTGGAGATCGTGGCAACATCGTTCACCGTACAACTTTGTTTAGGCGGCTCGGCAGGCCAGCCAAGGTGGTTCTGGCCAAGACTCCGCACCAGGAACCCACGTAACCACCAACAGCCCACGACAACAACTGGCAACGCGAACTCTCGATAATCTCAGGCCTGCTGCTGATCTTCTACATGAAGCTCTCGCTTTGAGCGACTGGTCTCTTCAGCGATGGGGGCCTCGGAGTCAAAGCTTGTCTTCAAACAAGGCATCTTCCGTCTGTCGGAGGAGAAGGAGATCCCCGCAGATGACCCCTACTGGACACGAGTAAGTTGTTGGAGCACAACAAACTTGGCCATAGAGATCTTGTGGACCGCTGAAACTGACAGTACTCAAGTTCTGGGAACTTCCCGAATCTACAGAAGACGTCTTCAGCTTGTTTACGCCGGCTGACATCCGCCGCACGCGCGATCATGCCTTATCCAACTTCGAAACACTCTTACTATCCGTCTCATCTAGACTGATAGTCCTCAAGAACCACCCCTCCTTCCCGGACCCAGACCTTGCCCCGGAGCGCGATGTGCTCAACTGTGTTCGAATCCTCACTCGCCTGCTCCCCTTTGTCTACGAAGCCGAACACTTGGAGGACTGGGACGAGAAGTTCTTCTGGGCGCGTCGCAAGAAGAAGACTAGACAAGCACAGATTGCTGGCGAAGTTCTGTTTGATGAAGCGCAGTCAGATGTGCAGGATGGGCAGTCCCCGCGCGTCGAAGAATATGAGGATGTGAAGCCTCTTGCGGAAGAGCTGATCGATACGCTGCTTGACCTCCTCTTCTTTGCCGACTTTACTATCCCTGTTCTCCCGACTGCGAAGAGCAAGATTTCATACTCAATCTGGCAGAGCGGTGTTGGTTGTAACACCGCAATGGGATCTAACAAGACCTTGGAGAACAACCGGTGTGAGGTTCTACGACTACTGTTGACAATGACGGGCAAGGCAATGTACCTTCCATCGAGTGAGTTTGGTCTTAGGAAAGGTTGCCGGCCACTATTTGCTGACACTGCTAGACACACTCCCCGTACAAGGTGTCAAGGCAATCACCTATGTCACCACTTGCCAAGATAAGCAATCTGTATTGACGCTCTTGTGTTCTCTACTGAATACGGTATGTTCGATTTGAATTGGGATCGTCCAAAAGATACTAATCTATCGCATCAGGCCATGAAATATAACCCGGCGGCATGGCGCGTCCCCTATGACCATGTCGTGTGGAAAGATCCCAAGCAAATCCTGGTCATTTACTGCTTGCAGCTCCTCCTCGTTCTGCTCTTGTATCCTATTCCAGAGGATGGGCGCGGGGCGCCACCAAAGAATTACTATCGCCATTACTTCGGAAGGTTGCACAGACCCCAGGACTTCCAATTCCTTGTAGATGGTATGACGAGGATTCTGAACCAGCCTGTATGTGACAGCCATCGAAACCGTTTGGTACCTGATATTGACCGTGTTATAGATGCAAGCCACCACTTCATATCTCCCCGGAAGCCAGAGATCCGTGAAATGGGCCCCAGAGATGCTGATCCTTTTCTGGGAGACTCTTCAATGCAACAAGCGGTTCCGATCATTCATCATCGACTCCAATCGCTCACATGACTTCTTGATTCTGTGCATCTTCTATGCTATGGAATATAGGACTGAGCCATCTAAGCAAGGAATCGTGCGACTCTGCATCTTCATTCTTCAGACTTTGAGTGCGGAGCCGAATTTCGGAAAGAGCCTGAATATGAAGTTTGAGGCACAGGAAACCCTACCCCAGTCCATCCGGCTTCTCAAGTTCCGCGGCAGTTATGCCGATTATCTCATCATGGTATAGTCGCTCCTCCCTCGACATGCGGCCAAGACGCTAATTATTGCAGTCAATCCAAACCCTCATGACTACGAGCAAAGGAAACCTGGATACAGTCTACCCTGCGCTCCTCATTATCCTCACCAATGTTGCCCCTCATATCAGACATATCTCCCCAAGTGCCTGTTCCAAGGTCATTCAACTTTTCTCCTCAATGTCTGCGCCAAGTTTCCTGCTGGCCAATGAGACAAACCACACTCTTCTCGCATCCTTGCTCGATTTCCTCAATACGGTCCTTGAGCATGGCTTCACCGGTAAGTTCTTTGAGAAACAAAAACTCACCTCCACTTCTTTGTCACTGTGCTGACCAATGCAGAAAATCCATACCTTGTCTACGCAGTTCTGAAATACAAGGATCGATTCGAAGCCGTCCGAGCATTCACCCTCGAAAGTGGGCAGCAAGAAATCGAGCGCCAAAGAGAAAAGCGCAAAGCTGGAGATGCTCCGGGTGACTTCATTACCAGTCCTACCCTTTCTCACTCTGAAGAAGATCTTCATGCCCCGTCGGGTGCTAGATCACCTCTGACACGCATCCCCGAAGAGAACAGCGCGTTTGCTATTGGAGATGACGATTCTGACGATGAGGCGGAAGAAGGAGGTCAACGTACACCCTCTCAGTCTTCACCGTCCGCTCAAACATCACGCCGGCCCTCATTTGCCTCAACAGTTGACGATACCAGCTCTCAGATCAGGGGCATCTCCGAGAAGGCACGTGGTAAACTACCAGCCGGGCGGCCGTCCTTCTCGCGACAGAATAGCATGACCAGCCAGACCAGCATGTCTGCTTTGTTCTCTGCAACATCTTCTGGTTTCACGCCGACTGTGGCTTGGGTAAGTTATCACGGATATCTGAGCACAGTATGAAAGCTAACAAACACCTCAGCTTGAGTCCTGGTTGCCGGAGCTCCCTCTACACACTATTCTAACTCTCATCTCCGCCATTGCGCCTCACATCCCCGACGCAGCACTTCAAGCTACATCTAGCCCAGAGGCTCGTACTCTGATCCACAACCTGCCATCTTTCGCCGCGGAGCCCCAGGTCACCAGTATCATTTCGGAGCCTACGCCTGTACGTGCGCAATCTTTCGAATGGTCAGCACTTTCGATGGGCTGGTATGAATCGCTCCTCTGGGGCTTCATCTTCTCCAGCGAGATGGTCGTTGGTTCTGCCGCGGGCGCTACCCCAGGCACTGTTGGTGTCTGGAACGGTACTGCTATTCGACTCTTCCGGGTGCAAGAAGCGGCAGCTCAAGGCCCTACCTTGCTTGCCCCCAAGGGCGCCGTAGATGCCGTTGGCAGCAACCTGGTCCAACGCATTGGGAATCTCAGTCTCCGGGGCCGCAACTCGGTGTCCCACGAATCGCCGAGTGGTGCTTCTCCAAGCGTACGGGAGGTTTGAGGCAATGTGAGGCGAAGGCCTCCCCGACGTACATAGAATCGCTTGCACGATATCAATTGTCTCACTGTGCTTCTTCCATTTTTCCTGTTTCCTTGTATCGATACCTTGGTTGTGTTAAAGGCGTTAGTGATGAACCGCACTCGATGACGCACTCGATTTATTTTGCAGTTGTATCATTTGTAAAAATCTAGTTGGTAGACTTCACGGCCGATATTAAGCCTCAAATGTGTGTCAAAGTTGGCTGTACTGGACCGACTTTGAATGAGGACTGAACACGTGCACTTGGTGCGTTCCGCCTACCTGGAATCGCGTTCTTTGTGTCTGGCACCTCTATTTCTCCTCGCACGTGTCATTCAAGAATGTGGCACGAGCTAACATCTTTCTTAAATTAAATTCTCATGATCTTACAGTTTTGATTTCACCGGTTTCGGAGCTATGATGTCTCCATTGGTATTAATACTGACAGTCGCCGTGGTGCTCTTTGGGGGCCCAGTCCCTGTCATCGGCCAGATCACCTCGAGTCTGCAGAGCATCCTGAAGAACACACATCACAGCAAGAAATATGGTTATCCGACCGATATCACGAGGGATCTACTCCCAGTAAGTTATGAACCTCTGTGATTATGTTCAGGGGAATGTTTTGATTCGTGTCGTGTCACCCACGGTCGGTCTTTTGGCCTAGAACTCTAAACTAACGTCACTCCTAGATTCCGGTTCACTCTCATAAGTAAGAACACCCTCGAACTTGTCAGCTAAGTGTGGTTGTCTTTTACCATCTTGCTTATATCTTTAAAGTGACTATTGGAGGGAGAGACCTTTCTACACTGGTAAGACCCGCACATCTCGCCATGGGCATGGCTATTGACACTATTACGGACTCCTAGGTCTATCAAAAGGCTGCACTTCAACTGAAGCTGATGTCTGGCTGTACAATGGAACTCTATATGTCTGTTTCCCCACAAGTGACCTATCCGACTCTTCCGAGCTATCGCTGATAACCGAAGGTTGGGCACGATCAATCTGCCTTGACACATGAGCGGACACTTGAATCCCTCTATATCAACCCGATTCTCGACATCCTAGAACGCCAGAACCCAAAGAGCCCATTTGTCACGTCGCCTACCAAGAAGTAAGGAGTCCTTCTCGAATGTCTCTCACGAAGTACTAACTCCGTGACATCTAGTGGTGTTTGGGATACAACACCAGACCAGACACTATACTTCTTCATCGACGTAAAAACGTCCGGTCATGAGACATTCCAAGCCGTCATCGACGCTTTGGAACCTCTCCGTGAGAAGGGCTACCTAACTACCCTGGAGGGTGGAAAGACCTTGACCAACGGACCAGTCACTGTCATCGGGACTGGGGATACCCCTCTAGATATGGTGGCCCCCGTTGCGAATCGGGACTATTTCTTTGATGCACCCCTGGCACATCTCAACAATGCTAAGTACTCCGATATCACCGGTCTGGTTTCTCCCATCGCATCGACCAGTTTTGAAGAGGCCGTTGGGAAGATCACTAGGGATACAGATCCAATCCTCGATGATGATCAGCTCAAGGCTCTGCGGAATCAGATTGCTACCGCGAAAAAGCGGGGTATCGGTGCGAGATATTGGAACACACCCTCCTGGCCGGTTCGCCAGCGGAACCTCGTCTGGAGGACACTTGTGCGTGAGGGTGTAGCACTCTTGAATGCCGACGATCTTGATGCTGTGATTGCGGAATTCTAGGCTAACCCATTACTGCACTTTATGTACCACATAAATGTACTACTTACTAAGTCAGACTGCAAATGAATATGTTGGATTCCACGAGAAGGGGACTCCCAAGTTCCTGTAACACCTACTTCCCTAACGATGCCTCAACGCCTGCGCTCAGAATGATTCATCTCCTAAACTCTTCGGCCCGACCTGCAAATCAATCGAAATCTCTCATCCAGATCTCAGGCAGGTGCGACATTTGTGTGTCGACTGCTTCGCCTCGATGAAATGAATGTATCGGTTCGAGCAACGTTCGTCCTCACTGTCGATGTGACGGGCACACTTGATAAACTCGCCGCCGAGGGTATGGCCGCAGCTGTAGCGAACCTGCAGCTGTGTGCATTTGCTTGGCATATTGTTCTCTGCAACAAAGCGTTTCGTACATCAGTTACTCGGTCTTGAGTTTTCGGGGGAGGTGTCCCCTGTGTGTTTGGGATACTCACCATCCCATCGAAACCGCGACTCATCCCACTTGTCATATTTGCCATAGTACTTCTCGTACCTGGCATATTTATCGTAGGCCATTTTGAGGGTTTAACGGTCACATCGAGTCTGTCAAATCTGGAGGAAAGAGTAGTCCTGAAGTAGTCCTCGTCAGTATCTTGATATCCTGTGATCCTCATTTGCTCAGTGAGAGTATTCCTACTGTGGTTTGAAGGATCTCCGTATCATAGATACGTGCCGATGTGATGGAATCAATGAAAGAAGTTGGAAGTGAGAACTGGTGAAGACGGCAAAGAAGTTGTTATCTCCATCTCGCAACTTCCAAGTCCGTAGATGGAAGGAGGCCTACAAGAGGACACTGTAAGCCGATGAGAGCTACTTCTCTCACTCAAATTGTAAGCCACTAGCTCCTGCGAGCTTACTTCTTAACGCCAAACATCTACAATCACTTGGCCTAATCCCTGATAATCATACTCTCTATAACTAGCTGGTGGCTTCCTAGTTCACGGCCTATCTCTGTGAGGAGGGAACCGCTAGCCAGAGAATTCCACATTGGCTGATTTTCATCTAGTGCAGTTAGATTTATCAAACTCAATGTTTGGACCTTCATATTTGAGAATTAACCCCGATGTGAGGCCCATGGCTACCGGCTATAAGACTGCTTGAAGGGCTATTGTTATGGTAACTGGCACGTGACCCGCCGATGACAGGGCAAAATCGCATCGCCCTCCAAGGTCCGCGTTCACTTTCCTCCAACCTCGCCCCTGGATAAATCTTATTGGATACAGGCTCACAATGGCACCGGATGGCGATCTGGCAGATCTCTTGGCTAAGGTACTCCCCACCGGCGCCGCGCTAACTGTCCGCCATGTCTCGTCAACTCCAGCCCCTTCGGCTGCTCTCTTTGCGGCTGCGCCCGGTCAGGATGCCGAGTCAACCTTCTGCGAAAATCATTTCTTGTCGGTCTCAATTGAGTCCTCTGAGCATGATGGAGCAGAGATCATCGTATTCGGAATGGAGGTGTTGGTCTACAACACGGCCCACCTCACCACCATCTTTGTTTCAAAGGCCGACTCCACCGGATTCATACATCTATTGAAACTACCACAGAAAGTTTCTGTTCTGAGACTGGTCTCAAATACATTTTTAGCGTATTTGGCGCGATCTCACCAACGTCCAGGGGTTCGCCTGGTTGTATCCTTGTTCGCTCGTGCTCAGGATCAATACCTATTCCCTGGCAGTATCGAAAATGCCGAGAAGCACGTTCTGGACGACCGCGGCCTAATCAAGTGGTGGTGTCGGGCAGTGGATCCCATTCTTCGCGAAAACGAACCTGAGTCAGTCTCAACGGACTCAAAAACACACGCGACGGTGGAAGCAGCTAAGGCATCCGCCACTGCGTACCTGATTGTCCCCGGATGCGACCGCTTTGAGACGCGCAACTTTTTCCCTACATCCGCCAAGGCCGGTCCTAAGGATCGCCCAAGATGGCTTGCCAGCTATCCTCTTCAGCAATTGTGTCGTGACCCATCAGCACCGCCGCGCTGTCTTGTTCCCCGGCTTCCGGATGACCCTAAGACACGATTCCTGATTGACCTTGACGATGAGCTCCCTGAGCCTGTCGAGGGGGAGAATGCACCTCCTATTACCGGTCAGTGGAAGAGTGTCAAATCTCTTGATCAGTTTTGGGAGATGATGTCGTTCCGTCAGGAGTGTTCTGCTGGTCGGCTGGTCGGGTTCCTGTGGCTTGTTATCAATCCGCCAGGTCTTATGAATTCTACCACCATGGCCAGCCAGACTAGAAACGTAGCCAGTGCAGCCACGGCCTCTTCCGAGGCGGGAAGTTCCAAGCCCTTGTCCGTTGATGGCCAGTCACGGCCAGATGCTAGCAAGTCGAAAACAGAAGAGACTGTGGCTGAGACAAAGGCGGCCATTCAAGTCACCAATGCATCTACTGAGCATCAACCTGAGCCAGTGGCTTCCCTAGAGTACCCACCACCTGCATCGTCAGCGGAGCCCCAATCAACGAACGCTGTTCCATTTTACTGGCCGGAAGCTGGGCGCGGAAACGTCGTGCTAAGTGAAGCAGACTATAAGAAGATGATGGACGGAGTGCTCGACCATTTCTACGACGCAGATGAAATTGTGACCAGCACCAAGTCTTATATTGATCAGGTCGCCTCCCTGGCAGATCAATTGACCTGGGGTAAACGGGTCGCGGGTACTCGCAGTCCACAGGATACGGCCAACCAAGCTGTTTCAACGAACAATCTCCTAGATAGCGGACTGATTCGCAAACGGAAAAAGCCAGAAGGTGATGAAGAAAAGAAGGATGCGAACGAGTCAATTATGGTACAGCCTAGTGGGGCAGCTACCTCTGAGTCCACCACGCAGCCAGCTGCTGTTAATGTGCTCAGTGCAGGCTTGGTTCGGAAGAAGAAGAAGACATGAGGGACTTACTCTTTAGTCTTGAAGCTCTTCATTGTTCTAGGGGATCGGAGTTTCGGGGAGGAGTTATCAATTCAAATACCAGGGGTAAAATAGGTGGAGAATTTACCAGGAATATAGCATTTCACTCGTCAGTCCAACCTCGTTGTAGATGTTTTCAATCGTTATGGTCCATGTGAGGTGTGTAGGTAAGTCTTTCAGTAACTGTGTGGATCCAATGAGAACTGCAGCACGAACGCGGGACAACTCATCTCCCGGCGCTTACACCAAGCTCAGCATTGGGGGCGGCTCTTTCATCCCTGCGCTCGCGTCACTCTACAAAAGCCGGCTTGTTCACCCCTCTACAGTTTCAAGTTCGACCCTATACGATATATAATCCAGTATGGGAGACCCATTTTCGGTGGCAGGAAGTGCCGTTGGGGTGATATCCCTCGGTCTTCAAGTCTGCCAGGGTCTGGCGTCATACATTAACAAATACAAATCTGCGGACAAGGAGGTCAAAAATTGCAAATGCAAGGTTGAAGGCCTGAATTTGATACTACAGGAGCTTCACGGTATACTGACAGGTGCTGACGTGACCGATTCGCCGCTGTCGGGCAAGTCCAAAGTCGCTCTCCGTATGATCACAGACTGTAAAAGCGGCATCGAGCATCTGGAGAGGACTCTCTCAAAGATTCAACCCGATTCTTCAGAGCCTTCACAGGGAGTCTTTCCAAAGATTAAGACTGCCTTCAAACGGGTACTGTACCCATTCCGATGCGACGCTTTGGTGGGCCTTTTGACGGTTCTTGAGGGGCTACAGGAGAACCTCGATACTGCACTGGCGTTGTTGCAACTGTATATTAAACTTGTTTGCTTCTGAGATTTCCTGCACTAAGCAACGAATAGTGCTGTGAACCTCGACAGCAAACCCCGGATTGTTTCTTTGCAACAATCAACGATCGATATCGCCGCAAATACTAACCGGGTATTAACTCTGGCTCGAGGCTTTGAACACAGACATGAGGATATGGACCAGATACTCTCAAGGTTAGACCGGCGAATGAAGCAAATGGTAGGGATGGCGACTCCTCTTGTCCAACCTGAGCTGACTTGTTACTAGCAATCAACCATTACCCATTACTCTATGAGGAATCTACCAGATCCCGCAACTCTTCGCTCAATCTGTGATGCCCAGCAGGAAGTAGATCGCGACATTGATACTTTTATGATGAGTGTACAGTCTAGCAATCATCGACGAATAAGAGGTTGCTTCTGCAGTACACCCAGCGGCTTTACCTCTGTTATCACAATCGACGAGGGTGTCCGCATTTTGTTCCAAATCAGCGAATCAAAACTATCGATTCTCGGTACAAATTTTGCAGCAGGTTTCTATCATACTCAATTGACATCTCACTGAGCATTACAACGGGAGCAGGTGGCTTCGCGATCAGCCCAAATCTAGCCTTTCGGGCAATCGTTAGGGACTCACCCGCATTCGCCATGATAGAGGACGCCACTGGATCTTTGCGATACGAGGGAGGTGGGCTTGAAGTGCTTAAAAATTTGCGAGTGAAGCTTTTCCGTCTTTTTCAGGAAGGCAAAGCATCCCCGACAGATATAGATCAATATGGCGACACTATTTTCCATGTAGGTATTCTCCTCAGGTGACACATTAATCATGCCTAAAACTCGATACAGCTTATGATGAACCTCATCTCTTCTACACTTTTTTCGACAAATGCGGCGGCGTGTCTTCCAGCCGCCCATCAACTACTTATAGAGTCGTCTTCGTCAAACAGTCTGCCCACCAACGGTGACTATTTTGGAAGAAATGTTGTCGATAAGTTATTATATGAGCTTTCTAGGGATCATTTCGTCCGGGAACTTGTAAGGAAAGAGATACAAACATCCGGGTACATGATAGAAATCTTCTCTAGCATCATGGAAAGGGGTGTCTCCCAAACGGACGGCATCTTACAAGGCGAACACCACTATAATTACGCAGAAGAATGTATTGGTGATGCCTTTCGGTTCGACCTAGCTCAACAAATGATGAAGTCAACAAACAAATGGGGTACGTACACCTTCTATAAAGGATTATTTCATCTAACCATACAATACTTAGATGTTCACGTTCCGGAACTTTTTGAACCTCTCATGGTTCATGACAAGAAACTTTCACACTCACTTCTTGCAACCCCAAGTTTCCTCGCATGTTCGGAAATTCCGTATGGTTACCAACTATTGGCCAGAAGGGCTTCAAGTCTTTTTGCAATCGGGGAAATTGCCAGGTCGAGAAGCTTTGTTGCATGCTTGCTATGTGAATATCCCAGAAAGCGTGGGGCTTCTCTTATCGGCTAGATCGTTCTACATCGAGTCAAGGCATATGGGAGCAGTGAGTCTCGGGCAGGATATCGAAACTATAAGCCTGATAGTTGATGCATTTATGGAAGAGAGGAGAGAATTGCAGTCTCTGGCAGAACATCATCTTACAAGTGAGGAAATCGCAAGCTTCCATCTGAAGTCACACAACCTCCTTGACTTCCAAGCCCACAGAGCCTATGAATTATTGCAGGCCAGTGGATTCGCTCTCCCTGACTGGGGGAATGACAACGAGGGCTACTTAGCTTATGCCTCGATTCGAGACAATCGCACCATGGCTGACTTACTTTGGCACGGGGGTACCGAGATGTCGATGAGATGGACTCTGAGGGCTGCGCCAGCTTCATTTTTTCTCAAACACTTGAATTTGCGGACTGGCTAATTTCACATGGTGCGAATATTCATCGCAGACTGTGCAACATACCAGCATTACACCTCATGGCAGACAACGTTCAGTTGAATATTTGGCCAGTCAGCAGCGCCGACGAAGAAATTTTTCCAACCTCCCAGCTCCTTCTACGGGACAGCGTTCAGGACCAATGTGATTGTCCCTGTTCGTCAGCTGGTTGTTTAGCTTTTACCCGGTTCCTGCACAACTCCCTTACCCGGGACTACCGGACAGGACCGAGGGACATTTTTGATATGATACAACTTCTATGGCAGCTGATCTCCCTTTTAAATGAAGGCCCTGCTCCTCACGCCGCTTCTGAGATCATTCGTTTCTTCACCTTTGAATCGCTTCAAATCCCACACACGTGTCGTCATCCAGTGCAATGCTTGTCAGCCGAAGACGGCGATTGTGATTATTCTCTCCACTATGAACCATGTTATCACTGGGAACCAAAGGACTCGGAAGAGATTGAGGAAATGCAGGATGAATGGCGAGAGTTGATCGCCCTGCATGAAGAATTGGTGGCCAGATTTCAGATCATGCATGAAACATCGGACTGCCCTTGTGTGAATTTCTTGACACTATGTGGCGGGAAGAAATGTTACAGTTTTCTGGGAATCATGATCCTCCAAGCCAACAGGAAATCAGTCAAGTGCGTGAGCTAGGGGTGATTCTCGATGTAGTGGAGGACGATTTGTTTGGAGACAAACCGGACGAGGAAAAGTTGAAGCCGGACGCTGAATCCAGCTAAGTGACATGAGAATCCCAATTAATTCTCGGTCCTTGGGGAAGTGAGTGGTATATTGTGCATAATTCGTATACTCAGAAGGTAAACTCCCGGATTATCAAACAGACCAGCCATAGAAATACTTACTACCTTACCAGTATACCGCTAAATACCAATCTGCATAATATCATTGATCTGTAAATAACACTGCCAGATCAATTGATCATGGATTCACGCACAAATTAGGCCGCCAAATACAGAGAAAGGGTGGAAATGAGGACTCTTACAGTCAGGGGCTGTGAGTTCTGAACTGCAGTGTGAATTGGCGATGGGACTCCACTTATCGATTATTCTGCCCCATCCTCTCACCCTCACCCTCACCCGCCTTCACCCACCACTCACGACTCACTCACTTTCGCCTCCTATCCCGGGGACCCCTCCCGTCCTAGAATGTCCTCTTCGCCTGTTGACATTCCTTGTCTCTCTCCGCGAGTCTCATGCTGGAGCCGACCTCGTACCTCCTGGAAGTGCCCATCGGCAATGGCGCAATGCCCGTGTCCGTTGCGGCGGGCTGGGTCGGTCTGATCTGGTACATTAACGTGCTAGTTGTATGCGCCTTGGGATACTCTCAGATGTAAGACATTTAAACGGGAGTTGTGAACGCGTTTGCTCTCTTGTTCTGTCCCTGCCCCGCGATTACGAGCACGCGGGGACACACCAGTGTGTTGAAATGATGGGGTTTGTGGCTGTGACTAACAAGTGGATTTCTTGGTATCCAGTTGGCGACACTTCTTGCGACGACCCCGACCCTCGAATTTGGCCAGCAACCCGGACGCTCCTCATGTCACGGCAATTCGACCAGTGAAGGGCCTCGAGCCGCATCTGTACGACTGCCTTGCGGCCACCTTTCGCCAGGACTACCCCCGTGACAAGCTCACCGTCTGTCTCTGTGTGGCCACGCGTGATGACCCAGCTTATCCGACCCTTTGCAAACTCCTCGTCGATTTCCCCGATGTCGATGCGCGTGTGTATGTCGAGGAGGAGGACCCGTTGTTGCAGGGTAATGGACCGGATGCCTACGCGCTTGGACCGAACCCCAAGATTCGGAACATGAGCCGTGCGTACCGTGAAGCGAAGGGCGATATCATCTGGATCATTGATTGCAACGTCTGGGTTGGAAAGGGTGTCTGTGGTCGTATGGTGGACAGACTTTGTGGAACGGGGGCTACTTCAGCCAAGAAATTCAAGTTCGTTCACCATCTGCCCGTCGCGGTGGACGTTACGGGCGAGAACAACTTGAGTGGAGAGCGACAAGCGCTGTTAGATGCCCGTCCAGGTGCTACCTTGCCGAGGGCTGCAGATATCTCCTTGATGTCTAGACGACCAGAAGATAATTTTACCAGCACCATTGAAACGGGCGGTGGTCGTCTGGAGGAGCTGTTCCTGTCTTCGTCGCACGCCAAAATGTACACGGCTATCAACACGGTCCTCATTGCGCCATGCATTGTAGGCAAGTCGAATATGTTCCGTCGCTCGCATTTGGACTACCTCACTGCCCCGGCCCCAGGAGATCGTAACGCTCGACACCCTGGTGTTGACTATTTCTCGGACAACATTTGCGAGGACCACTTGATCGGCGACTTGCTTTGGCGCAAGAAGATCCGGGAAGAGAAGGAACTCGGTGAACGTTGGGGCAAACATGCCATGGTATTTGGAGACCTGGCGATTCAGCCCGTAGCCAACATGAGTATAAGAGGATACATCGCTCGACGAGTGCGATGGCTGCGTGTCCGCAAATTTACGGTGCTTCTGGCCACTCTCGTTGAACCAGGGACCGAGTCTTTCGTCTGCTCGATCTACGGCGCTTGGGGTATCACAACCGCGTTGGCCCCTTACCTTGAGCAGAAGGGTCATTCTTTTGCCGCTGGCCTTGCGACCTGGACCTCGTTCTTTGCAATTTTCGCACTGAGCATCGCATTTTGGATTCTAGTCGATTGGACCCTCTATATCAAACTGCATTCTGCAAAGGCCATCGAAGTCGATGAGAATACCCCTGTTTTTGCACGCCCTGATCGCTGCCCTTCTCAAGCTTCTCGCCGACCTTTCCGGCAGTGGTTTGCTGCCTGGCTCGGTCGCGAACTTCTGGCTCTGCCTATCTGGATTATAGCCGTCTATGGTGGCGTCACTGTCGTCTGGCGAGACCGGCGGTTCAAGGTTGGATTTGACGCTAAAGTCCGCGAGATTGACTCGGATCGTGGGATGCCATCGGAGGGCTCATACTCGACCGGGTCTGTTGTAGACTGGTTTCCTGTCTCGCCACAGACCAACGGTGGTGTGACGGGGAAAGTCCGACGTGACTGATGATTTGCATCTACATCTGTACAAAATTATTCATCAGCATACTGTATATTATAGTGAAGCTATAGATATTTTCCTTCATTCATCCCCTTCGAATGAGACTCACGTTATAATGTTACAACACAACATCGCCCGTGCCTGGCTCAACCGAATGGGACGACTAGACTTTTTACACTCGTCATAATGTAAGAACAAGCATGCCTTGCGTCTATATAACCAAACTTTTAATGCTTTTCATATCCATAACCAACATCAACATAACAAAAATCATTACGCAGATCACGCAGACTTCTCCCCCTCAGTAGCACTACTCTCCAAACCAGCCGCCTTCTCCGAACTCAACAACCACTCAACAACCTGTCTGCCAGCAGACATCTCCCCAACATCAGCCTGCTTCTCACCCTCACCCTCACCCTGCTCTTCGCCAATAGTCATCTCAATCTCCTGCGGCTCTTCAGCATTCTCATCAACATCATCCTCTTCCTCAGCAGCAGCAGCAGACCAAGCCGCACGCTCAGCCAGGAAAACTGCATCATGACCAGCATCGTTCTTGATGGCGACATCTGCACCAGCCTCAACGAGACCCTTTACACACTCTAGGTGCGTGTTCAGCGCAGCCCAGTGCAGGGGCGTGTTGCCAGAGTGGTTGCGGTGGTTAACGAATGCTGTGCGCTGGGCAATATCCAAAGTGGAGAGTTTTTGGAGGAGCATGTTGAGGATTTCTGCTTTCATTAGTATCAATATTTATTAAATGCATACATGCATAGGGGATTGGGACATACCGCTGTTTCCGTTGGCGGCGGGGAAGTGCAGCACGCAGGAGCCCGTCCCGCCTTCGCTCTCATCTTCCATGTCGATGGCAGAGGCGACGATGTGCGACTCTGGGCAGTTGTGCTGCGAGGCGAGAGTGGCGATGTCGGCGTTCAGAGCCTCGAGGTCACCGGCGCGGGCATCGTAGATGAGGTCGTCGATGGCCTCGAATGAAAGCGCGACGGGTACTGTCGGCTTGGGCTTTGGTGTGGAGGCAGACATTTTGGGTAAATTGAAATAGATCAAAGAAATGGTGTCTTAAGGTGTCCTTTAGGGGTTTCGTTGCAACTCCCACTGTCAAGCATGGACTTTGATAGTATCCAGGTGGAGAAATTTTCTGGCTTGCGGAGAATTTGATATGTCCTGGCGGGGATGTTAGCAAGTGTATTCTTCACAATCCTCGGTGGCTAAACGAATGATCAAAGCAAATTATCATTGGATCCTTGGAGTACCGCTCGATCTTGATTATATTGATTATTCAAGTGGCCCTAGCATCCCAGGATTTGCATGGTGGGTTGATAAGAGAATTGATCAATGAGGGGTCTTTGCAGCCCACCAAGGTAGAACCAGGTTCAAACTTTGGGGCAGTAAAGCAGCTTCTAGTGTAGCTTAGACACAAGGAATAGGACATTCCTTACCTTTGTGTTAATCTTTAATCGCTTGGAAGCCGCCGGTAGTAAAAGTTACTGATCCGAAAGAAACTTTGATATCCCAGGTCACATGACGTATGGTGGGGTTTAATGGAATCAGAAGGCTTCTATGCGTACATAGTATGGAGTGCATGCTACAACAGTTCAGAAAATTCTGTTGGTACACAAGCTCAATTGTTCAGTTAATCTCCTGGCCATACAATGGATCATACAATGCAGTTCAACACCACACTTGTCAAATCCAGCAAAGGAAAAGCTGCCCGCTTCTATGCACATGAAACAGCCCAGCAAATAGAAACAACCATAAAACGCCCCAAATTCCCACGCCCGATGGGTGGGTGGTATCACAAAATTCCCAATATGCAAATGGCATCCTGATATGCGACAAGATCAGGGGAGAATGAACCAGTGCGTAGATCGCAGCAGCTCATATCCCTCCCAATTCCAGCTCCCAATCCCTATTAATCCCGCAACCACGCCCTCCGCTTCTCCTCTTTCTTTTCCCGGCGCTTCTCCTTGAACATCTTCAGCTCCTTCTTGCTGAGCTTCTTTGCGCTCCGCTCAGCCTTGAGACTCCGGCCGTCGTGGCTGTTGGCTGCGGCGTCCACGTCAAAGAAGGCATTCATCTGTCGCCGCGACTTGTTTTCGTCGTTGAAGTTCTCTGGATTGATTGATTCTGCCTGCCAGCGGCCGGTAAACCGGTTGAATGTACCTGTGGCGGCATATGCGGCGGATGGATCGAGCGCAGGTCCTCCAGTCTCTTGCGGGTGTTCCTCATAGTGTTGCGCATAGGGAGCGGTCGGGTCGTAGTCACCGTGGATCGCGGGATTATAGCCTCCAAGTACAGGTTCGTTCTTCTTCGGAGGTTCGGGGATAACAGCTGCGCTGGCGCTTTCCGTGCCCGGGGCTGTTGCTTCGGGTACTCGGGGATTCTCCCACTGAGAGACACCAGTGATCCGGTTGAAGAAATAGAATGCCTGAGCATTGGCATCCCACACGGGCTCCCATCCATCATCCTCCGCTGGGCCAGGCGGTGCTTCATCGGGGAGTGGCGGAGGAACTTCGTCGGGCAACGGCGGCGCAGAGTCAGACTCGTCGGGGTTCTCATCGTCCTCTTGGATCTCCAGCTGTGTATCCTTCTCTTCTTGCTGCTCTTCTAGCTGTGTCTCATCCTGTTCTTGGTCTTCCGGCTCTTCTCTGGCCTCAAGCTTCTCCTCTGGATCGGCCAGAGGCGTTTCTGGCGCAGGTGGAGTGCCTGGGCGGTCCTCCTTGGGGGACGCCGAGGCGTGTGGCTGATCAGACATTCTGTCAATTAGCACTGCTTCCCCTGTGACAAATTGAGAGTCGATGAAAATGCGCTAAACCATCGGCGCATAAGAGTCGAGTGGAAAGAGCATCGGGCAACTCGACGAAGCTCGCGACGATAGTTTCACCGCCCGTGCCCGATGAGGTCTAGCGTGGATTTGGTGATATCATCGTCATTGTCCCCAAACGGGATGGAGACAAACAGAAATTGCATCCATTAGTAGTTCTTGTGTATAGAATACCTCAATTGCCACTTCGAGGCCTCATTGGTGTCAATTTCAAGTGTGCTAGGTTCACTTTGTGCTCTGAAGACTCTCAGCCCTCCAATGCGATCTAGTTACACTCGCATCACTGGCCAGTTTTAGAGGTGTGAGCTGCCATGGACAACCATACTGATAATCATCTGCTACTCAGAACTTCTTATTGGCTTCTTTCGGCCAGATGATTTGATGAATCCTTAATGCAATGATATTGGATTCAAGATAGCAATCAAAATGTTTAAGAAATCCTTCAAGACTCCTCGACTTCTACAGGGGGACAACGATATATAACCGCGGATGTCCTCCCATGTCATTTCACTGGAATACACCTGTCGTACTGTACTAGCTTTCTGAACACCAACCCCAAGCTATACAGAACAGAGATTTATTTACATCGGCCGATATGATTACTGACTAACTAGCCGAATTGGGAACCGAAGCTCGATCTTGTTTATTGGCATCGGGGCCTGTGCGGCTTCTTCCACCCCCGCCATCATGACCCATGAGAACCTAAGAGCCTCATCAAAATCATCTGGTAGTATACTGCAATTTCTGTCACGTCGCCAAGGAAGACTCACAAATTTTTGAACATCAAACGATCAGAGACACAATTCAAGATGGCCGAAACTGCCCCCAAAGTCGCAGCAGAGGAGCGTCGCGAGTCCGTCGCTGTTGTGGATCGGAAAGCCGAAGCCCTGGCAATACAAATCAAAAAGAGCAAGCACTTTATCGTTTTCACGGGTGCAGGCGTTTCCACATCCGCTGGTAGGGGCTATCCTTGAGATAGTTCGTTGAACAATTACTTATAAAAGTATACAGGAATCCCGGACTTTCGTGGTCCTGATGGCAACTGGACTCTGCGAGCCCAAGGCAAGCCGCGCACAAAGCACGCGAACACCCTACAAGCCATTCCAACATTATCACATATGGCACTCGTGGAGCTGCAAAATCGTGGTATTCTAAAGCTTCTTGTCAGCCAAAACTGTGATGGCCTTCATAGGCGAAGTGGCATCCTGTCCGTGCGTGGTTCCCCCTGTTAATCAGGAGCAGGCCCCTGGCGTTAACCCTTCCGAAGGAGAGAGTCGCCGAACTCCATGGGAACAGCAACCGTGAATCTTGCAACGATTGTAACAAAGAGTATATTCGAGGTAACCAAACTTAACCTTCGATCACTTTGAAATGTTGTTAATGTATTGTGCTTTAAGACTTCCGTGCTGTCTCAACCTATGAAAATGGCATCCACGACCATCGAACGGGTCGCAAGTGCGCACGTTGTGGCGGAACTCTTGTTGACAGTATCGTCAACTTCGGCGAAAACCTTCCAAAACGAGACTTAGATCTTGCTTACCAACATGCGGAGCTGGCCGATCTGTGTCTCGTGCTGGGGTCCTCCGTGACAGTCACCCCAGCCTGCACGATCCCCACGATAGTCGGGGAGCGCAAGGCAGCGAAACTCGCCGTATGCAATCTACAAAAGACACCAGTAGATGATATCACCGATTATCGCATCTTCACCGAAACGGACATTTTGATGGCCAAACTCATGGAAAAGCTAGATCTGCCCATCCCGCCATTCATCCTGCGTCGACGTCTTATAGTCAAGGTTGAGACGCAGGAAGAAGACAGGCATAAAGTGGAAGTCACTGGGGTTGATAGCGATGGGACTCCCGTTACTTTCCTTCAGTCTGTCAGGTTGGAAGGGAGCCGACGCATTGCTCGTGCGGAACCATACATCATTCACATTCGCGACACGTTAAAGCTAGGTGCAGAGTTCACATTTGACCTCGAGTTCATGGGTCACTACAATGAGCCCAACCTGGAGCTCGTGCACTCGTATAATGGCAGCGAAGAAGTACTCTACTTGCTGGAGTATGATCCCGAGACTGGGGAGTGGAAAATTGAGAGACAAGAGACTCCAGAACGCCGCGTAGAGTACATAGTCTTAGATTCTTGATGGAAGTGGCAGGGTTGGTAGAAATTGCGTCGACAACTGTGTATCTTCTGCAAGCCAATTCACCCTGAATACATTTACATTCCTATTGTTCTATCAGATGACACGGATATCATTGACATCATTCGTGTCTCTACAACCTACTACCTAGGTCACGCTAGGTTTGCAGCGATGTCTGATGACCAGACTGGTAGAGAATCAGCTCTAATTGGCAAGTTTTATCATGACTCGGTGGCTGGTCAAACATCTGCAATTGCAAGACTGGATTGGCTCCGTATGGAAGAGTTTGAAAGATGATGGCATGCCCTGTGCGAGGACCAGCGCGTGGCTCGCATGAGACGTGATGGAATTTAAACCCCGCTTATCAGTAAGGAATGTACAAGAATGGTAGTTGATCATCCTGAGCAAAACAATGCAAAATTTTCTCGAGGTTCGGCGAGTTTCAGAGTTGGGCCACCGAATCCAGGTTCTTCCAGCATGGTGAAGAATCGAGGGGATAGTTCATGGCCTCCAATGTTGAATTTCCATCTCGTATATTCAATTTCTTTTTGTAAATATAAGCTTGGGCAGCAATATACTAAGAAAAATATTCCGCCTAAACTCATAAATTGACCTTTTCAACGACTAGATTCGCTCGTTCGTTGGTGAAATGAAGGTGCTCGCTGTAATGGGAGCTGCCACTGTCCACGAAGATATATATCGGGCTTTGCCAGACACACCTATGCTCGCAGATACATCCCCCAACATCAACCCATCAACCACCACGTAATTTGTGAAATGAAGTCTCTAAAAAAATTGAGATGAAGCAGATATTAGAAAGGAAATTACCATCCTTCAGAATGACCGATATTTGAATCAATATATGCCCATGAGATCTGGACGATGAAGATTCATAGTGTTGGAAAGGGCCATGGATCTAACCTAATACATGGAAAGCAGCCTTGGCCCTTAATTTGATCTACTTCAAGATTTAGGTACTTCCATCGTTACAGATTACCATCAGCTAGAGATATAGACGCTTTGAATGCATAAATGTTGGCAGGTATTTCTCGCAGTGATACCCGTAGGTTCTATTCCATGAATAGCTTGTTTACATGTACCAGCCCGCGTAAAACGATTGCACTTGGATGCTGACCTACCCTAAGGTAGCTTTCTGAGTATGAGATTCCTGATGGTATCTATTGTATAACTCCATACTACAATTAATCTCTTCTCTTTTGACATTTGTTATTGTTCCCTGTGCTTGGCCAAGCTCCCAAGCAACCAACTAATATTCCATCAATGACTCATGACAGCGAGAAAGATTGTGATATACATGAATTAAACGAAATTAAATCTCATGCATTCCATCATGGTATTGGAATAGGATTAGAACAGGATTTCACGGCGTACTCGGTCTACCAAGAAACCAAGGCAGAGCTACAAGCAGGCACCGAGTACCTAGGGGATGGGTGGACTAAGGGGCTATGGATCGCTTGGCCAGTAAGACAAGAGAGACCATCGGGAGATTAACGGTAATTTTTGACCAGCAGGGAGGGAGACCAAACGCCGCAAGTCGGGGAATAATAGGTCATGTAAGGCCCTACAAAAACCCACAATAGCATTGCTTCAGCCTTCAGGAACGACTCACATAGCACGATCGGGCGTCTCTTGTGGAGAAATCACAGCGAATTGGCAGCATTGTGATCTTTAATTCTTCTTCGTGGTCTAGGGGCACGAAGCAATGAAGGGAGGGTGGGAAAAGTCTCCCTGTGGTTGGCTAAGGGTGAGTGGTCAGCCCGCGCAATCCCTTGCAGGGTTTAACCTCCCGTACATCGCGCTCTCCGCCGGACTTTGGAGGGTGAAAGTCCTTCAGCAAGGCACGTTCGCAGTTAAGATTACTTTGTATAGCGGTAGATGAGTGCTACCGCGCTTACATGCTTTAGTGCCCGAGTCTACTGCAGGGTCTTGGCTAAGACACCCCGAAGATGTTAGGCCTGGGTGGACTGTGGAGAAGTTAGTGAGTGGCTGGGCCAGGAACAAGGCCCCGAGAGATCCACTAACCAAGGACTAATGGTCTTTAAGCTTTGTTTAGGGTTGACCTACCTGTACTGTGCCAAATTGCCAATCAACATCAAGCTTCTATACTTATTACTTTGTTATGATGTTGAAATGTACGAGCAAATCTAGATAGCAACTAAGCGCTTGTTATGATTTCCTTACCAAAAGTACATAGAACAAAATAATGATCAGCAGTAAGACTTTGAGATTGGAGAATGAGGTCAGGGCCTAGCCAAACCGTCAACCAGGCCTCGTTGGATATGAGGAATGCCAGGGCAGGTAATACAGTCGTGTGAAACCCACTGTTATTGGACCTGGTAGATCCATACCAGGAGGCCCGAAGGGGAGCGTTCTTTGGCCAACGAAGCCCTCAGGAGTGGAGTGATTCAAGTGATCCACCCCTTTGGTTTCCCTGCATGTCGCATTCCGGGGAGAGGGAGGGAAGAATTACACAGTGATGAGGCGAAACAAACAACTGAATCAGAAGGAAATAGTTGATCCAGGACTACTCACAGACCACTCCTCGAGGTGTATAAAAGAGTGGTCATTCATCGCTCATTAACCTTTCTTCATCACGCATCACTCTCTTTAAAGCCTTCCCTTCTTTCGAAGTCCAGTCTTCTTTTCAATCACCCTCTCCGAGACCCTCTCGATTAATTCCAACAGTTACAATGCAGTTCGCTCTGACCGCTCTCCTCGGCCTCGCTGCCACCGTCGCTGCTCTGCCTCCTGTCGGCCCCTCTGCCGGTGGTATTGGCAATGCCAACGGTGTGGCCAACAAGGGCAACACCCAGATCCGCTTCCCTGTCCCCGATGACATGACTGTCAAGCAGGCTCAGGCCAAGTGTGGTGACCAGGCTCAACTCTCTTGCTGCAACAAGGCTACCTACGCCGGTGACACCACCGATGTCAACTCTGGCATGCTCGGCGGTACCCTCAGCAACCTGATCGGTGCCGGCTCCGGTGCCGATGGCTTGGGTCTCTTCAACCAGTGCTCCAAGCTGGATCTCCAGATTCCCCTCCTCATTGCCGTCCCCGTCCATGATCTGGTCAACCAGAAGTGCAAGCAGAACATTGCCTGCTGTCAGAACTCTCCCTCCAGCGCCGTGAGTATCATTTCTCCCTCTACATCTATACATCATGCTAATATTTCCTTAGAACTCCGACCTCATTGGTCTTGGCCTGCCCTGCGTTGCCCTTGGCTCCATCATCTAAGTGCTCTACCTTGCATTCTACCATCTTGCGAGAAGCATTGGTGGCCGCGTCGGCTCTCTGAGCTTTTTTGGTCCAGACGGGTTCGGACATGAACGCAAACATGGACTGTTATCAATTCTCGGGGATGGAAAGCAGGCCTTGCTGGCATTTGTTTCAATAGTTAGATGATCTGTTATTCTGGTTGCCCATGTATCGTTAATTGTGTCGTGTGGCACCCCCTCGGAGATAGAAGACTGTTTTGGTTTATGTTGATGTTTTGACTTGGTCTACTTCTGTTTCCCTGATTGTGGTGCACTTGAATTGTGGTTTAGCTGCTGTCTAACCATCTTTCTCTCGCATATATCTTTAATTGATTAGATTCTGCTATATCTTCACGCATAGTCTCTTGTAAATCACCTGCTTCCGCACCATTTCCACAAAAATTTCCTCAGTATTGATCCTTCACCAATACGATCGCTGGTGCCAAGTAACCTGTCAATCTCTTCGGCATTCTACGTTCTGGGTGATGAGGAAAACGTAGTCATCTGGGTCCACCGCGATTTTGTTATTTAAGTCGGAAGATGCAAGCCATTGCCTTCGAGTTCTTCTAGAAATTGTGTCGGTAGCTTTTCAAGGTCCAGGATCAGGGGCTTTTCTTCATCTTAAATCTCCTTTATTTCCTCCGGCTCGATCTTTCTGTAGAATCGAACCCTTACGCTCGCCACTCTACCTACAGGGAGATATAGCGAATCAAGTATCGATGCAGCCCCTCCTCCCGTTCCAGGGTATTTATTCCTCCAACAAATGCTGATAGGCTATAGTGGCAGTGCAGGCGGTTGAGAGTAGGATCTGTTTCGATTTCAACAACGTGGATCCAATAACTATCAAACCAGATGAAGGACAACAGCCGGAGTCACAGGCAGTCAAAACCTCATCTCATATCTCATTGCTAGAATCGAAATTGACCTCGTGTATATACTCTTCCATTCGGTATGTACATATTCAAATCACCGTAGTCTCCCCATCCCCTCTCCAGTCCAGAACCCACTACTTCTCTTATCAAACCTCCGTAATCCATTCACCTCAAGCCACTTCAGATCATCCTTCTCACCCACAACATCCTCCTCCACAATACTTGAAGAGTCAATCCACTTCGGCGAATTAGGATTCCGCAATGTCTTCAGCGACCTGGGTGTTTGCGGGACCTTGAGCGAGCATCTCTTGAGTAACCCAGTCATTGACCGTTTGATTCTTGATGCTCTGCCAGATTCTTCATCCTGAGTATCCTTCGTGCGATTTGCTTCCCGACTCTTCCTGGATTTCTTGCACTTTTCCGCCTTGTCTCCATGACTCTCATTTTGAACATCTATCTCGCCCGGATCAATCGCGTCGTCTAGTTTCTTCGTCGGCGTATCAAATGGTGACTGGATTGTATCCATCCTAAGAACGGGATATTCAGGCATCGACAACGCCCTGATAGCACGACTCGTAACCGGATCCAACGAATCCACTTCGTCAAACAGCACCCGAATGTTCAAGTCCCAGGGCGCCGGCTGCTTCATATGAGCCGGGGATTCAGTCGGAACGACAGGCTCTTGAGATGAATGCTGGACCATGGTGGATGCAGAGGCAATGCTCTCTGCAGGAGCGACGGAGGCAGTATGGGAGATTGTTTTGATCAGATCGTTTGAGTCATCGTCGAGTCGTTGCGACTTTGCATTTGATAGTCTTCGTGAGAGTCTGCTCTCTCGCACACAGCGTGTTACAGATGTAATGAAGCCCATGATTGTGGACGATATAACTTAAAGGGTCGTAGATTGAGTGCTCGTGGTGGTTTGACGAGGTGGGGGTTGGGGAGTTGATAAACTACAGCTGTGGCAGATATGGGGCAAGGGGGTGGACCTAGCTAGGTTGACTGGACTGCATTGTAAGCTCATGCATAAGTACCTGAGCAAGCTGAGCTTGGATAGTTGTGCGGAGTACAGCTACGACCAAGATGAAGCTCTGTTGATGATAAGCTAGTGGCTGCGGTGGCCTGTCGATCATCTAACCTGGAGAAAACTAGAGCTAGAGGGTTTGCATACATTAAAGTGAACTACTCCGGTCTGTAAGACTATTTAAAATCTGAAGCTATATCAGTCCTCAATAAACAGATGGCCTGTGAATTACATAGGTGGCTTTGGCGAATGAGTACCCTGCAGAGATTCACCATAGCGTACGCGGCGGGAAACCCTAAAAAATAGCACCGGTTGCTACGGACGTCTTACTGTTAACAATAGGATTCAAAGCATGGAAGATCCCGCTACAGAGTTGATAGGCAAGCAAAGCTCAAAACCAATCCAATTGCAGGCAGGGTTGCATGCATTCTCGAGCCATCCCTCAAGGGCGGATGCAAGGAAGCCTGCAGGCGCTCCCTACGGAGGCCAAAAGTGGCCATCTCAGGAAAAAACGGCAGAAAACCCTCAACCTTATAAACAAGGCTCCTACAGGTCTTATAGTACTCCTTCTAGCTAGTCTCGAGGGCCATCTCTCACCTATCCACAAGGGCCTTTTCGATTCGACTAATAATTAGAGCTTTTTATTTTAGAGACCTTTCAAGCTAGACTCCTGAATACAAACTATCCGTTTCCTCTAACGCGGGATACTGAATAGTCACGTGTATACGCTCGGGCCACCGCCCGTTTTAATCAGAATCGTAACAAAAATCAACGACTCCTTTAGAAATTGCGATTGATACCCTACTTAGAGACAGTATACGCGATGGGATTAATAGCATCAATAGTGAGAGATACTAGATATCAGTAAGCTTTCCCCTTAGGCTAACTTAAGGGGATGAAAAATGTGACAGTTTTGAATCAGCCTGGATATCCTGATTAGGAAGTGATATGCTTGATATGTGGGGCGTCTTAGAAAGGCGGTAGTTAAGGCGGTCCATAATTTATTATTTCCTGAGGTGGCCACTCTAAGCCTCCGTAACCCAACCCCTACCGGGTTTGGGTGGTCCAAGTTCCAACGATAAAATTTTTCCAACGATAAAAATCACCCCATTTCCTTCTAATCTACTCTCTTCACCAGCCACCACCATGGCCAATTCTTATTCTGATGAGGAAGATCGCATTGTTAGTGCCTTAGAAGCATATAAAAGTAATAAAAATCAGAAACTTTTGCTTTGGCGCGCGAATATCGCGTATACTATTCGTGCGCCTAGAGAGCTAATCCCCCTATGCACTAATTATTTACACCCTTAGTGAGCTATCCCCTTCTCTATCTTCAAAAAAAAGATTAAAGGGCTCGAACATACGATCAATATCATTGCTAGTAAGGGCTTTTCTCGTTAATTCGGCTGATTTCGCTGCTATAGCCTCTTCTTTAGTAAGCTTCTTCGTATTCTCCCTACGTACCCGCTATAACCACTACTGATTCTCCTTTTTAGTACGTATAGCGATACGCGTATTAGCATCCTTAGTAGTAAGCACCTTAACCTTAGTAATCTACCGCTTAGTGCGATTAGTGCTCGTGTAACTACTATAGACCTTAGTGGCCTTAGTAAGGAGGTTATCCTTAATAATAACCTCTTCGAATTTAGTGATAGTCTTCGTTTCTAAGCGTATCTATCGCCGTTCTACTTTCTTAACTCTGCTAGGTCGATCTAGTAGGCTATCTATAGCCTTCTATAGCTTCTACTAGCATTTTTTAATACTTCTTAGGGTCTTTAGTTCCTTAATTAAGCTTAATAATAGAATAGGCGAGATATCCTAATCACTCTACGGAGGCTACGGCTAAATACTACGCGTATTATCACTAAAGATTCTATCGAAGCCTATAAGTAGTATAAATTCCCTCTTCTTACGCTTAGTAAGCGGCTTTACTACTAAATTAGGATTAAATAGGTAAATCCCTCGCTTCCTAAAGCTCTTACGAATAATCTTTAATATTGTCACGGGTTAGACCCGCGTCTTACTATGTGGCCCTGCCACATAGCCTTCCCTGCATGTTCCGTTCTGCC
>JAMAGZ010000152.1:131-54884 GCA_023626575.1 Penicillium sp. PF1803
AGGTAGGCAGGTAGGCAGGTAGGCAGGTAGGCAGGTAGGCAGGTAGGCAGGTAGGCAGGTAGGCAGGTAGGCAGGTAGGCAGGTAGATAGGCAATAGTATGGAGATAGACGCTCTGAAGGCCACGCGTTGATGATTTAGTAGCTAGTGGAGCGCTAATATCCAATCATATACTAGTGGATCTTACTCTCGTGGCGCATTGGTTCATATAATACACTAATGATACCGCGCTAATTGTCCTTCCCGGGGACGGATTAGGGGATAAGGCTGTGCACCAATGAGGCTTGAGAGATGTCGTTTGTCCATCTTCTCGTTCAGCCTAATAGGTGCGTACCGAAATCAAGTTCTTTGTCTAAGTGTGGCCACGGCCCCGAAATCGTCGAGTGATCGACAACAACGATGCATCTGCGTGCTTCTGGTTCGCTGGATATTTCGCTTTCCCCTCCCTGCGTCCGCTACTATCTTGACGTCGATGATTTTGTGACTGCCGGTTTGATAGATTTGATTAGTGTCTTTGCTTTTTTAAGCCCTTCAGCTCTCGATGGTGTCATCGACAACGGCTTCCGTCTTCCATTCAATGCGCCGACTGGGGCTATGGAGTGATGGCTTCGAAATCCAATCTATTTTGACTTTGGGCTGTTAATCAAGTTTGCGCTGTGGGTGTCCAGATTTCTGTGTGACTTTTGTACAACCATGTGGCCTTGCGACCGGCTTGTGTTTGCTGGCTTTAAATTTCCGATCTGTAGCTTTACAATGGGGCTCGAGAGTTTCTCACGATGTATAGGATGGAAACTGAACGGTGTGAGTAAGGACTAAACCATCTACAAACTCTATATGCACAGGTACTGAAGCCTCTGTATATAGTTCTCCAGGATCATGAGAGATAGCCTCAAGGAAGATGTTCGAACTTCGGTATGGACCCATCTCCACCATCTGTGGGTGTTCCGTTCCCAACTGCTCTTAGAGCTATAGGAACGGTGTGCGTTACTTGATCCCATCGCCACCGATTCACCGTCAACCTCGACCTGCAGCGATCGGCAGCGAGACTTGCCCTGTTGACCTAGCGGGTATCTTGGGCTTAGAAGTTAGCGAGTAGTCTCTAGTAGCCCCCTCCTCTTACCTGCAGCGCCCTGGGCTGGAGAGAGATTCTGAAACAAGAGTCCAGCTCCGGCCACGCGACACGCTACTGCGCGCACTGCTGCAGGTTAACGCCGTTCCGCCGCTGGACGCCTCACAACTACTGCTGCTGTGGATGGCCCCCAGAACCACCCCCAAAAAGTCTACCCCAGGCCTGTTGCTTGCGTCTAGAAGTATCGGTGTACAAAAGTGCCGATGCATCGAATCTTCGGTTTGAAGTGCGGTCAGAGGGACGAATAATGGCATTCGAGGGCGGATATAAACAGCATGCGCCGTACAGAACACGAAGAGTATGGAGCATCCTCTTGCGCTTATCATTTCCTCCTCAGTCACGGTCGCGACCGTAAGGATCATCGTTCATCATAGCTCATAGGGTTTAGCATGCCATCCATATTGTACTCCGTACATAGGGTTTACCGAGAATTTGACTCTCGAAGCATGTCCTCCGTCCTCCCGGAGCACTCTCGTCCTTTGCGCGAGGATTAACTTCTTGAAGTCGTAGTGGCCGGTCCTAGCGGAAAATTCGCTTTGCAGTTTGCGCGGCTCGACCAGATTCAGAGGAACCTTGATTGCGAGATCTGCCGTCCGTGGAGATACTGGACTAGGCAGAATCTTAGATTCGATCAACTACTAATAGCATATTAGAGTAGCAGAGCCAGAGAGGGAAACACTAAGGACGATCGCGTCTCGGCTAGTATTCCATACGAATCATCATCATCATTGAAGCGAGCGCTCGTGGGCCATCCTCGGAGCCGGATGGTGGGGCCGATACTGAAGACCTGATCTTGACTTCCTTTGTTTCCCACTGGTAGTCTGGCATTCGTATTGGAGACTTGAGGATTAGTTAATCCCCCGAACCAAGTCTTGAAACAAGAATTGAGCATCCGAAATCCAGGCAAAAGAGAAGAAGCAGCCAAATCCAAGATATAGGGGGGCCGTACTGCGCTTTCATTCGGGCAGAGCCGCTGCGCCAAACAAAGAGAATACGCCGAGCTGGAAGGGCTACGACTCGTTTCTGGAGGTATAATATGACGGAGTATTGTCTGTTATGGAAGAATTTATCAAGTAGAGTCAGAGCCAAAATCACGCCGACATTGAAGTCACGGGCTGCTGCTCCGGAATTGGTTGGGGACTACATGATTACAATCCCAATAATCATCGCCATCAGGAGGTCTGCTCGGTCAGACGAAAGATTCGATACTGCTGCAATAATATGACCGTGGACAATCTACTCCGTAGAGTGTGGGGAATCCCCGTGGGCGTGCTATTATGCCAATGGCAAAGGAGTTAGCTGTGTACTACGGCAGTTCTCGTGTCCAAAGCATATAGATACGCTGGCAATAAGAATAAGAGCCACAGTCGGAGTAACCTGGCGGACTGGCTTGGCTGGGCAAGTAAATTAGCGCTGGCCCCCAGTCCCCGCTACGGCCCCATAATTCACAATTCATCGCGACTCCATCATGGCTTGTTTCCACCCGGCTTGGTATGACCACGGCTCCTCCGGCCCGCACGAGCAAGGTAGACTATCGAAAAACCGTTGGCGCCTCCCGGGGCAGATCCTCCGGTGCTAGACAGGGGACACGATGTTTCCGTGCGTTCGAGCAGACAAGGGTGTGACAACTTTATTTCGGGTGCATCTAGATGCGATCAATGGGGAGAGACTGGGGTTGATAACTGGTGAGTTGCGTTGGGACTGTGTTGGTCGCTCCGAGGATGGGAGGAGTATAAAGTCCCGGATTAGCTATCATGAATGATTGATTATATGGACATTATAAACTATGCATGAATTACGGGTTATGGCTTACCCGATTTCTCGCCGCCCCGACTCCCTAATCATTACAGTATCATTTGCCTATTCTATCCAACAGCTAACCAGCACGCACCTTATTCGTCGGATCACTTTACCTCCGTCCGCCCCCTACTCTATTCAGCATGACATAGGCGGAGGGTTGTCATTTTTCATCCCACCTTGTAAGACCGCGCGATCTTTATTCCATTACGACATGACGAGGCTCGCAATCCCCAAATTCCTCTCTCCCTAGGCGAGCCATTGTCGTCACGCCAAGGACGCCGTATGCCAATAGCGATGGCAAGTTGCGGGGCCGATACATTGCCTAATATCAAGCAAGCAAAGCACGAAGAAGGCGGTATGGGCCTAGCTGACTACGATTAGATTCTGTGGGTGGTAGAGATATAGGCTACATACGCTACAGCATGACAGGTATCTAAGGTATTCACCGACTTGAGGTTTCACGAGGCGTTCGAGACCTGCTGCTGCTGCTGTGGTCTTTATTGAAATCCTTATAGGCCCCCACAGGCCCAGTTCAGATCCACGAGCCGCTTTTTGAAGTCAAAATGACTTCAAAACTGTGGTCACGCGCAGAGACTCGTTGATGTTTCGGGCATGGGACAGCTCCTCAATGCGAGGATCTGCACGCAGCAAGGGGACGGAGCAGTTCCAACGTGGCCTCTTCTTGGCTTGATCAACAGGCTGCCGATTGATACATACAGAGTACGAATTGGTTGGCAAATATTCCCTCTGTGCAGAATACGTAGCTGCTTCGAGAGCGGCCTACTGAATTGGAGTCGAGTGTATATTAGGATATACTACTAATTATGACTACACATAGTTGTAGCTTGTTTTCCACGCCACTGACGCGGAGCTTTTACTATACGAGGGTAGTTATCTGCTTAATAGGTACTCTGATCACATTATTACTTTTGTATGTACTCTGAAAGTGTCGTGCTCGAAATTAATTACGGGGCGTTCGCGGGCTTGATTCCTTCGAGCTCTCGTGCGACCAAGCCTTTATCCAGTAGAGCTACAGCCATCAATGCGAAGCGAAAAGCGTCACAGATGCGCCCACGGATTAATACCGGCCTTGCAACTCGAATAATAATGGGTGGGAGATTATCAATGTGTTTGAAATCAGGAACATTAGCTTGGTGGATTTTTCCTCTCTCAGGCTCCTACCGGGGCTATCTATGCGAGGCACAGCACCGAATCCTCCAGGCTCCCTCCGTGTTGATGAACACATCTCGCCCAGTGGCAGCTCGTCCACCGGTGCAGGGCGTATCCTGATCGACAGTTCCGGAGACTACTCCGTTAGTAGTCTGTTTGAGACAACGCCAGTTCTCTTTTATCATCACGGCCATGGTGACAATTAATATTACTACGATTTTTATTGGTCTACTTTCTTTCCCGACCATGAGGATGCGGTACGATGGAATGGCCCCTTCGGAGCTACGCCTCTAGTTCGCGAATTGACTTTTTCGCTATTCCTGGCTCTTGTTCTCGGCGTTATAGTACGGAGACCGAAGGAGGATTAGTGTATACGAAACGTGTTATGATTGTAGTAGTGAACCTTTCACTCGGAGGAGAGAAAGAATAGCCCCTCATAATACTGGAAATAATATCTCTCGCCAGAGACTTTGGATACAGAGTGGTACATGTGCGGTCGGCCACACTAATTAATTACCAAGGCTGGCCCTTTTTAACACCCCCGGCTAACTTAGGGCTTCTCTCGCTTGGCCCGTCTGGAACCGTCCCTCGCTAGTCGATCCGGGGCGGTAGTGGCTCACTTAGCAGAGGCCAAATGAGTGGGCACAAGGAGGGGAGTGGAAATCTCGAGAAGCGGTTGATCCGCCCAGGGGTGTTAATTTGTCCATTGTCAACAGAACGGGCAGTCGAGGACAGGGAAGACAGAGCGAGAGAGAGAGACAGAACGAGTGGCTCTATTAGCCAGGAAAATGATTCCCCCCCGTCTTTCCACTTCCCACCCCTGGAGCTTCCCCCGGTCTTGTCTTGGGCTGGTCGGTGGTTGGCTAGAAAGCCCACGTCTTCCCCCGTTCCCGTTTAGCCCCATCCACTAAACCCCGTTAAGACGAGTTTAGCAGCCTTAGATCACTTAGGTAGTACACTCCGTAACGTTCTAACGGTGAAACCTTTCTGGCACGGTACGACCTTGACAAATTGACATGTGGCTGTCAGCTGTTTCCTTCTAAAAGACGGTCAGGTTGGGGCCGATGTGCGGGACTTTTTTCTTCCTCCTCGATTCTACGACATGCTTCTGCATGGTCTGTCTGCCTGGCTTTTTTTTTTCTTTGCTGCACGTCACTGCGCCCATGGAGGAGAGTTCATCGCCAGAAGGAGAAGGTGCACTATACGGTTACGGTAGTAGTACAGTAGTCTGTACTTGATGGGAAGCGTACGGAACTTCTTTGTCAGTATTACTCCGTATGTACATGCGTTGCGTCGACCGTATACTCGATATAGTAATCTCATCGGTCCAGTCGACATGGTGGGGCATCCTCCGCTAGTTAATTTCCCTTCGCCTACGAGAAGCCTGGCCGATCCCTCTGCCTCGATAGAGAGGGATATTGTGCATACGGAGTTCGGCGCCGGAGTTAACGTCAGCTAATACACTGGTGGTTCCCTCCGATGGAACACTCTTTTATCAAAAGTATATTTAGTTCTCAAAGACATGAAAGTATATCATCAACAGTGGTACCAGATCATCAATGGTGGATGATGGGGACTAGAGCGGGTACGGCCTAACGCGACGCCGCGACGGACACTCGCGGACCTCCTCAGCACCCTGCATCGATCACAGCCAGACGTCAATACAGTCCCGGTCTAAAATGGCATCGCTACTCTCCGGCCCCACGCCAGAAACACTTCTGAAAGCTAAAAAGCGCATGGATAAAAAAAGAAAAATACAAAATACAAAAAAGAAAAAAAAAAAAAAAAAGAAAGAAAGAAAAGGGGGGCAGCTGGCCATGCACTGGATCATGGATGGACCTTAGCTCCAACCTTCAGCCCTGGGTTCCTGTCGAAAAAAAGGCCAACCTGGCTCCGCTTAGCACGGATCCTCCGGACATTGAACATTATTCAGAATTGGATGTTCAAAGTGAAATGACTAAAGAGTATCGCAAGAGTGCCGGGAATCGAGAGATAGCTATTGGTGAGGATTTGGTTTTCAGTCCCTTCTGAATGAACGATGGGCTCCGATTATGTGAGACGACCCGCGGGACTAGCCTGGCTCTGGAAGCACTCGATCAAACTTGCACTCGTCGGCCGCTCTAAGGGGCCGGTGAGACTGATTGTCAGTTACTTTGTTGTGTACGGAGTAGTTTTTGACTGAGTAGTAGTGGATGGGTCGCTTAAGAGGACCGGAGGGTTAGTGTATGTACGGACAGCAGCCTTTGGTCAGTGTCGGCCCAATCAATTCCACTTCTACGAAAGCAAAGGCTTGATGCTGCATCAGCCCAGTCATCGTCATGCTGGATTACCCATTTGGATCAACTGGGCAATGGGCAATGAGCATGGGTTGTGAGCTTTGAGCCTCAAAAGCCGATTATCCGTTCCTCGGCGGCTATGTACGAAGGGTGGTGCGTTTTACCACTCCACCCGATCATTTTTTGTGGTTAAAGACCACGGCCCACGGTAAAGAAGGACCGGGGCTCCGTGAAATGAAGGGGTGGGCCCACAGGGAGATCGGGGAGCTGATAGACATCATCGACCTCGCTTGGGCGGATACCCGTCCTCTCATTAGGTGACCTTCGGCCTTACATCATTGTTTTGGTGGGTTTCTTTGCTTGGGCCAGGAGATGGGCCGTCCAGCGGATGGATTGGGGCTGCTCCACCGGAGAAAAGAGGGGGAGGAACAGGTACGGAGTACATACGGAGGAATGTAGATTGACTCCGCCCGGAGTACGCAGTCTTCATAGTTGGGCAAACACAGCCAAAGACCTCAGTATGAGGGAAGAGGAGGCTGGGAGGGAATGTGCATAGGTAGGTGTCATACTGGATCGGAATGGAATAGAGAGGAGGGGCTGGACAAGCCTTTTGGTCATCTTTCACATGGCCGCGATGTAATATCAAAGGTGTCGTGCGTCGACCGCGTGCAGGAGACACTGTGTCTCGGAGAAATAATAGCAATCAAAGAGAGAGAACGAGAGCGAAAGAGAGAAAGCGAAAGGACACAACCAACTTGGTTTAGCTGGGGATGAAATAATGGAATGGACTGGATCCGACTATCAGTGGATGGATGCACTGGATGGGCCTTCCTGGCCCCGTTAGCTACCAGATTATTGTGGCCCGGGTGGCGCCTCAGCGCTTCTCGAACAGCCCGTCGATTGTAAAGCGCCAAGTCCCACTAACAGAGGCCGCTAACCTGCTCTAGGAGGGGTCGGACCCGGGTGGAGGCCCGCATCGGGGGTGGTGTCTGTGCTAAGTGGTTAGTTAATAGTGAGTGACCTTGAGTCAAGCAACCGTCAGTGGGCTGGTCTTTTGCTTTTTTTAGATGGAGCTGGTTGAAGGAGAGAAAGAGAAAGAAAGAAAGAAGAGATGAGAAGACCAGAAGAGGAAGAAGGCCGGACTCGAATGGCCCTCTCCTCTCGGCTCTCGCTTGTTTTTTTTTATATATATATTTTTCTTTTTGCTTCGCCCGTTTTGTCCATGATTGGATGCAGTACGGAGTATGGATGTACTTTCGACCAGATCGGTGCTGAGAGTTCCCAGGCCCCCCTGTATCCTCCGTATCTCGGAAAGCAACAGGGCCCCATCAGACCTCTGGTAACAGGTTCATCAGATCAGCGCCCATTTTGAGGCTGGGAGAGAGGAGTAAGATCAAGATCAGGACCGGGGGCCTAGACAGGGTTACACGGATGCTTGCTCATGCTTGCTGCCATGAACGCAGGTCGGAGGTGTGATAGGTGATGGGCGCTGTTAGGTTGTTTCGAGTTTATTTCGACGGGGCCGCCGAGCGGGTGGAGTCGTGGTCCATCGGGGGAAGATCCAGTCATAAACTGTGAAATAACGTGTACGTAGTTGATGATCGTAGATAGTGGGATTAGGCCGTGGAAACAAGACTGATGTTGATGTGTTCTTGACTTGCTAGTCCTCCGTCCTGCTCCGTGGAGACTGTGATTCCTGTGGTACTACATCAGGAAATGGGCTTCGTGAGGTCGTGTGTAACCCAGTCAGCTTGCATGGCAAGCCCTGTCCAAACTCGATATACTCCGTACTCACGCCTCCGGAAATGGTACCTGAAACTATCCACTGCACGATCCCGATGTCAACCGTTCTTTCTTAGTCCTCTCTAGTCAGCCTGTGAGACGTTTTGCTCCTCGTCTTGACTTCCTAAATTTTGCTTTCGACTCCTGGACCTGCATGATGGACTTATTTTTTTTCGTTCCTGTCTTTTCGTTCTTTCAGCCTTTCCGAGGTCCACTGGGAGCGTTGAATCTCCACGCCGATCACTTCTAGACTCTATCGACCCAAGAGAACATATGTTATTCTTGGATTAGTGGCCGGGGACCCCGTCTCATAATCCGACCTGCCATTGAATTTTAGAACATGGAGCGCATCACAGTAACTAACGGGCATGCCGCTTAGCTAAAACCAGAAGTATATAGTTACCTCATGTTGTGGGCACAAACATTTGCTGCTCTCTGGTTTGTTTTGCCCCGCCCAATTGGCGATCGGGTCCGGACGGAGGGTTGGGCTCCAAAAGACAAAGGTGAGATGGATCATGGAAGAAAGTGCGAGGTAAACTTTCTTTTCGAGACTCCGGTTTCATTTGATTCCCTTTCCGGATGAGTTTTCTGGAACTCACTTTTTTTTCTGTTCCCTTGGACGACTAGAATCGTTTCTGCTATCGGCACTTGCCTCTATAGAGTATGGTGTATCCCATTTCCAGGTGAATCCTGCCGGAACCCTCCAGTCCAATCTAATTTCGATTCCCTCGGGTACGTCACGTCACCTTCTTTGTGTTGCCTATCCTGTCTCCAGCTGTCTTGTCGGTCCTGCTTGTCCTGCATCTGCGTTGACTTGCTGCGCCCGCTGCACCAATCCTAATAATTACGAAGGGGAGGTCCCAACGTCAAGGCCAACGCGGGCGCTCTGCCTTTGTTTTCCTGGACGTATCACCGTTCCTCCGCCGCCTCCGAGGAACGGTTCTTGCCGCTATTCCCTTGTAGACAGGTTGGACGACTCCGTCTACCGATCCGAGACTAGAGTGGGGTACGGGTGCGATGGTTGGTTCGTCCCTTGGATCCAGTCGCCATGCTTGCTTTTCCGCCGTTGGATCCAACCGAGTATATAGATCTACAACGAGGACTCGCAAAGACTGGAAAGAATGCGGTCTGATAACCAACCCCGTTTAGTGTGCTTACTTTGGCGGAGACCTTCGAGAAGTTGCTCACTTGCTGTCGTTAGTGTGGATTCCACTCCCTCCGTAGTCTTAAATTCTTCCGTGGTCCAGGTTAAAGCCCGCGATGACCTCGTTCCATCTCTTGTTTTCCCCCCTCGGCACTAAGGCACCAAGATGGGGTCTTCCCCCAGTTCTCCACCAGTCGAGGCTAAGCAGTGGCTGTTACTGTACAAGGTGGTTTTGATTTTGATTTTTCTTGGTTATCCATGTTTTTGGATTTGGCTTTCTGGTCTTTCATCGATTGCCTTTTGCGTGTCCCACTTTTGGCACTTGGCCTTACTGCCACACACGCCGTTCTGCATCCTGCACATCATCATTTTCCTTCCCCCCCCCCTCCTGTCGTCCAACCTGTCGTCCACAAAAAGTTGGATGCCATGCCATATCCATACCTTCCTGGTCTCATAATTTGACCTCTATATTTCCCACCTGTCCAGCCCATACGCCCGTTCTTCCGCGACTGATCCTTCCAGCTCGGCTAGGCAGCTGTCGTTGGACTCTCTTTCGTTCATCTCTTCTCTCTCCACTGAGGCTCGGATGTTTACCGGACGCGTCGCTCGCGACTGTAATCTCCCTGCGTCCTGCACTCATCCTGGTCAATATTACACTACTCTTCCGCCTAGCGACCAGCCCCATCCTGATACCAGATCTGTTGGCCAGTCGTCTCTCTCCCTCTTTCTCGAAAGTAGGCGCTCCTCTAGATTGTCTAGTGAGTCACTACTGTACGGGATTGTAGTCGTAGTCGTTGTCGTGTGTCCTTCTACAACCTTTTGTGGGTTGGTTTTATCATTAAAATCTTTTTTTTTCTTCTTTTAATCTTCGCGTTTTTAGTTTCTTGCTGACTATTCCTCATCGGTCATTTTTTGGGGGGAATTTTATTTTCCAATTCCCCTCTCTTTCTTCTTTGATTATTCGATTTATGTTATAATCTTTTTTTTTTATTTTCTCGAGATTATGATTTATTTTCCTCGTTTCTTGTGTGTTCACTCTCTTTCTTCATGATCAATTTTTCTATTCTATTTTATTCTCCTCCATTTTCCTTTGATTTCCTCGTCCGTTCTACCGGCCGATCCTACGCCAACCAACTCGCTCCTGGTCGTTTTTAAATTAGAAAACTTCTCCCCATTGAAATATAACGGGCATGGGTCTCACCGGAGTGCAGCTAAATAATTGATCATGACCCTGGACCCTCCACTTGCCTTCACACGCATCGACCCCCTCTATCGTGCCCCAAACCCCAGTCGCAACCAACCCCTCCAAGCCATTCACTCCATCCCAGTCCACCACTTCACAGCCTCCGTTGTGTCGCGCAGCTAGTTCCAGGCCCCTCATCTCGGGATTATCATCCTTCTTGACCTCGACCTGGTCCGATTTATTTTTATTTTACACTTTATTATACCTTATACCTGGACCTACAGGATCGACTAAACCGACTCAAACCGACTGGACCGAGTACTGGACCCATCATCCTCTTTTCACACCTTTTGAACCCTACGGGTACCTTATTTCTATCTAACCGTACGGGAACTGCATCTAGCGGGTTCTTTGATCCTTCCGACCTCTCCCCATCTTTCTTCCTTCCTCCGCTTGGAGTGCGCCAAATTCCTTGTCCTCGCATCCTAGTTGCTTTTCTATTTTTCTTGTCCCTCTTCCCCCCGGTTCTTGTCCTTGTCCTTGTCCTCCCATCAACTCCCCAATCTGCATCAAAGCTGGAGATTCTGTCCCAGACTACACCAGAGGTCTTCCCTGTGACCGGCATGGTACAGACTGACCTTGGTCCTCTTGCGGTGTCAAAATACAAGGAAGAGTCAGTTGATGATTCAGTGAGTACTCGATCAATTCCTATCATCTTGCATTCTTTTTTTTTTCATTGTTTCTCCCTTCTCTACTTTATACCTCGATACGTGATGTTTTTTTTTTTTTTTTACATTCTCGTCCTTTGCCCTCGCCTCTTCTCTTTGTTGCCCTGCAAGCACCCGCGTCATAGATTGAGTTGCAAGATCTTCCTACTACAATATCATTCCGATCCGGTTCTTGGATTTCCCTTTCATTGTTTTTTCTTTATATCAGAGGGAGGATCTCACGTTGTGTGGTGGACTGCCCTTTCTCTCCCGCGGAAACATCACCACCTCACTTTTGCGGCTCTGGGACTATCAAGCAATCTTTGCGAGGATGAGGACTGCACCGAAGAATGACCAAAGACCCGCCAAAACGAAAACCAAAGCCTCGAAATTTCTCAGTTGGGGCGAGGGTTTATTCTTCTGCCATGGTGGAATCGAGAACCGCCACGAGGCTGAAATTTCTCAATGCGCCGCGTGCCATTGTCCACGCATCCAGTCCGATCCAATTCGAAACACATCCTCTGAAGCCCACACAGAGTGCTTAGTCCCCACGAAGTCTGTTCTTCCCAGAACCAGCTTGAAACGAGGACCACATGTTAGGGAGGAGCGCCCGCACGATGAGAGCTGATGTCCCCGAAGGCTGTGTCAGTTCATCGCTGGCAGGACAAACCCACCAGGGTGGAGTGCTTGGTCCCTTCGGAACAAAAATGAACCACTCGCAATGTCGCGAACTCTTCAGCGCTACACACAGCCGTGTATTCTCTTTGGGCCCTGACTAGCACATCCCGGCTATGACCCTGGTCCTTTGTTACGCACCTAAGCCTATCCCTGCTCGAGGCTTCATCGGTGGCAACCCTCCTCATTCTTACCCTCTCACCACATACATGCCCAAGAAAGCCAGAGGAGCCTGTCTCTCCCAAAGCTTTGGGAGTATTCCAAAAATCCCCTCGTTGATGTCGTCACTTGGAAGATCCTGTGTTCTCTAGTTCCCTTCCCTCCCCCCCCCCCCCATTTCATATCTCCTTCCCACGTTCCAAGGCGGTTGTACTACCTCTCGCGACCTTGGATGAAAGTCCTCGAAAGTCTCCAGTCAAACTGATATGTGCCCCTGTAGCAGTTTCGACACGGTAGTTCGGCGCGTCCGGGCACACTACACTTGCAATCTCTCCAGCAGCAACGATTAGGTCTCGCGCCACTTGGGAAACAAAGTCCTACTTCGCCAGCTCAGTCTACGGCCTCTACTCCAACTTCGACATACCCTTCACATCAACCGCTAGGGAACGGCCACCTACATTCTCATAGTGCGTACGGACAACCGCAAGAGTCACCCTACTATACTACCCATCCGACGTCATATTCCACCGCCACAGCTTCGAGCCCATATCCTTCTAGTGGTAAGCCCAAGGCATTTCTTTCTTTCTCTGCTGGATTGAGATGATCCTATTGCAGTTTTGCGCTGTAAATTGAGGATCAAGTGTTTTTATAGCTTCATATTCTATGCGTTGGAAACGTCTCATGAGCACGCGATAGACGATCTAATAGCTAAAGTGATAGGACCACCAGACCTCATGGCAACCACCGCTCAAATGCAGAGACCTGCTTACCCACCGATTTACCACACCCCTCAATCCAACTCGCCAGCATCTGTAGCTTCACAGCCACATGATCAGCATGGTCGCAACATGTACACCCAGTCCCCCCAGATGCCGCATCAGATGTACGGCTATGCGCCATATTCACCGATGAACCCGGTGCAACCGTCGCCTTATGCGGCGCATCCTGCCCCTCAATCACACACCCTCACCTCGCAATCCATGATGATGCCACCTCAGACGACCACGGCACAGATGTCACCGCACCAACCATCACACGCCTCTAACGCGCTGTCCAGCAGCCCCATCATGAAAATGGATCCGAGTTCTCAGTCCGCATCAGCCCAACGACCAATGCTAAACCCACCCCTTCCATCGCCCGGCAACAACGGCCTTCAAGCAGGCAGCGTCCATCAAACATCCCCGTTGGGGACGAGCTCGAGCGCCGCCCCAGGTCCCATCCCAGCCACCACGCCACTAGTAGTGCGACAGGACAGCAACGGAGTGCAATGGATCGCATTCGAATACTCGCGGGACCGCGTCAAGATGGAGTATACGATCCGCTGTGACGTCGAGTCCGTCAACGTGGACAGTCTCAGCCAGGACTTCAAAACGGAGAACTGCGTCTACCCCCGCGCCTGCTGCAACAAAGACCAGTACCGCGGTAACCGACTGGTCTACGAGACCGAGTGCAACACCGTGGGTTGGGCGCTCGCCGAACTGAACCCCTCGCTACGCGGCAAGCGAGGACTCATTCAGCGTGCCGTCGATAGCTGGCGCAACAGCAACCAGGACCCGCGTCTGCGTAGTAGACGAGTCCGCCGTCAGGCCAAGGTTAATTATCGCAAGCAGTCGATGGCTCCGCCAACACCGCATATGTCTGCAACGGGTCCTGTGGGACCCAGTTTGCCGAGTACCCCGACAATGCCGATGCCTCAGGGTCCACGACATAGTCTTTCTGGTCCGCCTATGTCAATGGGACCGCCGCAGTTGCATCATCATCATGCTCAACCGGATGGTAGCCCTAAGATTGAGGACGGTATGTTTCCACCGATGTGATATGTTTTGATTTCTATCGATGTTTTTCTCCTTGGTGCAATGCGCGCGGCGGAGTCGTTTCCTATGGCTCTTGTATTCTTTTCCTTAATTATTATTCTTTTCTGTTCTATACCTGTTTGGATCTTGATGGACCGGGATGGGTGTTGATCGATGCTGTCATCTTCTTTTTAAAGGTCTCGTGGTTGAATGTATGTGTATATGTGGGGAGTTATGCCGTGTTGTATGTCGACGACGTTGATGGCTTCTTCTGTACGAGACTTTGTTCCACGAGTGTATCTCTATTATCAGGCTGTTGGCTTTGGATTTGGTCTTTCTTCTTCTTCTGGCTCTGCCATTTCTTGTTCTCTTCTCTTTGGCTTCCTTGCGCTTTCATATTTCATACCCTCTACGCCGTTCTGTTTATCATCGATGCCGCCGCGCGCCTCTTCATGCTTTCATTTCTTTTCTGTTGGACTCGGACAAGACCCAACACCATCCACAACATGCAAGTTCAAGAGCGTAGGCTAATTTCTCCTCGTTTTTCGTTCTCCTTCCCCATAGGCACCACAAACTACACCAGCACTCCTCAGCGTCCCGTTGAGCCAACACGTCTCCCACCCGCGCCGCTCGCCAGTGACATTCGCGCCGCTCAAGTCTTCCACGATGCCACCACTATCCCCACCTCCTCCAGCATCGGCCCATCCATGCCGCCCCTCCTTCGCGACACCAGCCTCGGCGCACTCGGCCGGCACCACACAATCGCAACATCCAGCCACATGGACAGCACGAGCGCCGAGACCAACGATGGCAACATCAGCCCCAGCAACGAAGACCTCTTCGGCCAACTGCCTGACGGCAAACGGCGCACCTTCATCCTAGTCGAGGATCCGCAGCGCGGAGCCCGCGTCCGCGTCAAGGTCATGCTGGATAAAGTCAACATGGATGAAATCCCCGATTCCTATCGCATGTCCAACGCCGTTTACCCGCGCACTTACTTCCCCGTGCAGATGAAGGATGCCCCCGGAACGAGTGTCCCGAATAAGCGCTTCTTCCGTGACGATACCGAGCATGGGGATAATTCTGATGCGACCGTGAGCCGGACGAGTGTTCTCGCGCCTTCGCTGGATGGTGAGCGGGAGATTGACGTGCCACAGCTCTCGCGGCGGAGACATCATAAGGAAGTCATGCTGAATGACCTCGGATACCGACTGAGTTGGAGTCAAAGCCGGGTGTTTGCCGGGCGGACGCTATTTTTGCAGCGATCGCGTAAGTACCATCCCCTTGTCTGTTCTCGTATTCCCCCCCCCCCCTTTTTTTTTTTTTTTTTTTTTTTTTTCGTGTTTAGCCTCATCCTCGTGTTCATTGCTGTCATATCATGTCCATCCCCTTCCATGCCGAGGACCGTGCTTTAGCGCGCCCACGTGCCGAACGCGGCTGAGACAAATTCTCACTTAACGAGGCGAACCCGAACCAAGCCAACACGCATCCTGGATTTCCCTACTAACAACTATTTGTAACCTAGTGGATGCCTACCGGAATAAAATGCGCAGTAGTATGCTGGCTGCGGGACAGGATGCGAGTGAGATTCCCGAGCATTTTGACACGCGAAGGGGGAAACGGCGGTTCTTGGAGCGTGGGGAACGCCGGTTGGAGATTGAGACTGGGGAGCCGGGTGCGTCGCGGCGGAGTGTGGAGGAGGTGGAGTGTTAGATCATATATACCCTATCTCTATACTTTAAGTGTGAAGGAGATGGAGATGGAGATCTATAGCCCGGTATACCTATACTGGTAGATGCTGGGATGTTGATGTTGATGTTGATGTTGATGATGGATGATGCTTGGACTTATGACTGGATGAACGACTATTTACGTGAGCGATTGTTTATTGAGGGTTGTCTTGTCTGTTTCTGATTATCCTATCTTATGGATCCGTTTTTCATGACTGATGGTGGTTAGTACTGATCTGCTCTGGGGGTTTATTTTGTTTGTTTTCGGCGATGTATGAAAAGGGATCGACAATCAAAAACAATTGAGTGGGAACCGGGAATGTATTTGCAATGGCGCAGGGATTTTGCCTTTTTGATCATGATTATGATGGACTCTGTACGGCTTGGAAATGAGTGTGTTGGACTTACGAGACCTACAGTAGCTATTATACGGGTATACTTGTTCTACAGTATTGTGCAATGTGTTCCATTTCTATCATTCTGAGCTTTGACCACGGAGCCCAATATTTTATTACCGAGACGGATCCTAGAGATGCTTAGGTATAGTCTAATTACTATTCCAATGTCTCGTGTATATTTGTCTTTTGTGTGTTGTATACATACTATACTGAGACCGGACTATCCATGGTAGTATCTGGATCTGTGTCCAAGGGTCGCATTCTCGGCCAAAAATAGCACGGACACTTCAACCGCAGGGACCTCAGACCTCAGGGATGAGCCCCACTCTTCACATTAACAGTGACAGGACCCTGCCGAGAACAGAAATTGGATGGACTCGGAGATAATTTGACAAGGACTATGGATGAGGTGCATGATATTTCAATACAGTATACATAAATATTATACTACAGTAGTATAGCTATTATGTATTACCTAGAAACTACTTTCCTTGATGAACTCAAGAACTAAGTTAACTAGGGTACCAAGTTCTAACTGGTTGTCCCGGCCACGCTGGACTCGTTGTTAGGTAACTTGACCTCTGTTGACTGCAATCAGCCATCAGCCATCAGCAGCCTCTAAACTTTCCTCCTTTCGGGTCGAGTAGTTCACCCTTTTCCTCTCTTTTCTTTTTTCTCCTTTCCCTTTCCTCATTCTCTTCTTTCTTCCAGAAAAAGGAAACAACACCTCCAGGTATCTGATCCTCTCTACCCGACACAACTGCGCCCCAGTTCCCAAGGCTCCTCTCAAATCGTGTCCCGCTCCCCTCAATCTCGGGAACCGTGGATCTTTCACAGGGTCGGCGATGCCTGCTCTTTAATTCATTGCATCCATCTCTCCCTTCTTCGCTCCTCCCTTCAGATTCCTCGCGACAAAAGGATCATCGACAAAGATACATACCACCACCACCCCCCACTACACCACCCCAAGCATCCTCTGTAACCCTCGCGTCCTTCCCACGGACCCTTAAAAGACCCTGTCACCCTCTCCCGTCCCGTCCGGGGTCAGCCGGGCTTTGTTGACTCTCAAATGAACCACGACGACAACGACATCCCCGCGCCGCCGCCCCATCGCTACGCCCCATCTCTACGAAACAATTCCTCCGTCACCCCCGGCGTAGACAATCTCGGCCCTACTTCGGTCGGCGGCGGTATCAGTGGAATCGCACTCGGTGTCGCCAACAGCCACGATCGCTTGAGCGGCGTCGACGCAGTTCGCGGCATGGATCACCACGACGGTTTCTCTGGTCCTGCTGAGCGCGGCTATCATACCACCGGCTCGGACACTCCTTATATTCCCTATACGCCTGACATAGGGAGCTCAGACTCGCTGCGGCCGGAACAGTCGTATGGTTCGAACATGGCACTTGGCGCGATGGGGTACCCGCCGGGTGCGCAGACGCCTGTCCAATCGTCGATACATCTCAGTGATGGAGGTTCTTCTAATCGGCGCAGTATGATGGATCAGTATTCTGGTTCTTCTTACAATGGTGGTATCGTGAGTGATGGACCATACCAGCGACAGTCGCAGTACAGCACCGGGCACGTCCCTGCCGATATCAACCCAGACGAGATTATCGACGACGGTGATGACGAGTTTATTCCTCGATCGCGGAATGCAGCTGCGCCGGCTGCTGGAATTGCCGCGGGAGGTGTTCTCGGTGGGATGTTCAATCGAGGCGGAAACGCGAATCCGCAATATGGACCTGTGCCGGGCGGTGGTTTGGAAGCCGGTTCGAGAAGTGCCGCAGCACAGGAAAAGGCCGCGATGGGTGGGGGAATGTCTTCTCGCAAGAAGCGTGGATTGATCGCGGGCCTTGTCCTCGGTTTGATTGTCCTGGGTGCGGTCGTTGGCGGTGCTGTGGGTGGAACGCTAGGAACGAAACACAGTAGTGGATCTGGATCATCGTCGTCATCATCAGCAGCAAGTGCCAACTCGGCGACTAGCGACACGGCGGCGAATGGAGACCTCAACAAGAACTCTGCTGAAATCAAGGCGCTGATGAACAACGGCAATTTGCACAAGGTCTTCCCTGGTATGGACTATACTCCATGGGGGGTTCAGTACCCGCTGTGCTTGAAGTATCCTCCCTCGCAGAACAACGTCACTCGCGATCTGGCCGTGCTTTCCCAGCTCACCAACACCGTGCGCCTCTACGGAACGGACTGCAATCAGACTGAGATGACTCTGCATGCGATCAGCCAGCTCGGATTGACCGACATGAAGGTCTGGCTTGGAGTGTGGATCGATACCAACGAGACAACCACCACGCGCCAGCTCGACCAGCTGTACAAGATTCTTGATGAGACCAAGGATCCATCCATCTTCAAGGGCGTGATTGTCGGTAACGAAGTACTGTACCGTGCTGGCAGTGACCTGCAGTCCGCGGAAACGAATCTGATTAGCTACATCAAAGGTGTTGCCTCTGAATTGAAAAAGCGCAACCTAAATGACATGGAGGTGGCTACCTCTGACCTCGGCGACAATTGGAACGCTGACCTCGTCAGCGCCGTCGATGTGGTCATGTCCAACGTGCATCCCTTCTTCGCTGGCGTCAACGTCGACGTCGCCGCAGCCTGGACTTGGGACTTTTGGCAATCACACGATGTCGTCCTGACCCAGGGGACCACCAAAAAGCAAGTCATCTCCGAGGTGGGCTGGCCCAGCGGAGGTGGTAAGGACTGTGGCTCAAGCCCGATCTGTGACTCCACCACACCCGGCTCCGTAGCGAGTGTCGACAATATGAACAAGTTCATGTCCGAGTGGGTCTGCCAGGCTCTGGAGAACGGCACGGACTACTTCTGGTAAGATGCTACATACAAGCCTATAACCCCCTATTCTTTTCAAATTCCGTTGCTAACACAACATCAGGTTCGAGGCCTTTGATGAGCCCTGGAAGATTCAGTTTAACACTCCCGGTAAAGAGTGGGAGGACAAGTGGGGACTCATGGATTCTGCTCGCAAGATCAAGTCAGGCCTCAAGATCCCCGACTGCGGTAACAAGACTGCCTCGTAGGGCTCTCTTGCGTCTGACTATTTTTCTTCACGGGATCATGATCATGAAAATTACCTCGCACCCACCCGCGTCCGTTACCTGTATATTTGTCTTTGTGCCCTCATATGCACGTCTCTCCTTTTACAAATTCCCCCACTGGCGTTTCTGTTATCATAATGATTCTTTCTATGCTACCCTCGGGTTTGCCGAAGTCGAAGTCCCGTCTATCCTCTCTATCCCTTGTCATTATCACTCTATTCATCAACTGCTGTTATACCTCGGTATGTCCGTCCAACCCTTTGTGTTCTCCATGGCCTCTGTACTCCGCAGGGCATTTTTTTTTTTGGATTATTCCATCTCTTTTCTGTCTGGCGTTTTGATGCTCGATCCAGTACGCTTTTCAAGTCTACGCTTTCGTATTCTTCGCTTTCATCGTCCAACCAGGATGACTCTTGCATTGAACATTGAATTTGGGGAGGGTGTGTTATAGTTTTGCTTTGCTTTGTGTGCTGATTGGGTTCTTGCGATGTACATATGGCTATCAATATTGACCACGCCCGAGTTGCGTCTGGGGTTTTTGCAGGGATGTATATTTGTAGTCGTTCTTTGCTTCCTCGAGCTGTAGATGTGCCTCGTTATGTGTTTAAATCACAAAGGAGATGGATGAAACATCCACATGTAAGACGAGTGGAGTATTCTTATTACAAAATCCACTCCCTCATCCAAAATTCCAATATCCTGCAACTCCGACTCCGCAAAATGCAATGCAATGCACTTCTCCCATCCATTTAAACATCTACACCAACACCCCCCTCCCCCTCATCCTCCTCCCTAAAATAAACCCTCGTCTGCCAAAAGGCATGCTCACACCCCTCAAACAACCCCAACCCCACAGACCCCACCCTCCCCACAAACCCCTGAATAACATCCGAATTCGTATCCTCCAACGGCCCCCCAAACACCACACACGGCTCCGACACGAGTAATTGCTCGAGGTGTTTGCGTTCCGCGCCGGGGCAGAAAAGGAGGGTTCTTTTTGTGAGGAGGGTGAATGCGGCTGGGTGGGTGAGGACTGTTATGTTTAGGGATGTGAGGAGGGATTTGTCGAGGGGGTTGAAGACGGGGTCTTGGGCGTAGATTGGGATTTGGATGTTGGGGGTTGTTTCTGGGGGTGGTTGTTAGCTTGGTGGTTATGTAGAGGGGATGAGGATAAGATAGGATGTGAAGCATGGATGAAGGGGAGGAGGGAACCGAACCAGATATCCACTGCGCAATACTTTCCAACGCCGCAAGTTGATACATCGAGACACTCCGTCGATCAACCCATCCTCCACGCAGGAATCCGCTCGGACTACCGAGTCCAACGCATACAATAGCGTCTACCTGTGCAGATGCAGAGACAATTCTCTCATTGAGGTGCGCCTCTAATCGCGTCCACGTCTCCGAGGTTATCCACTTCTCCCGATACCCGCGATACTGCGCCTGTAGCTCTTCAAGTGTCAATCGTCCCGGTGCTTCGGCGGGTCCGAGGACGAGCTCGGTTTCACCGGATCCATTGATTTCGGGGGAATCTTGCACTGTAGGCTGCGCATTGGAGTCCTGCTCATTGCTGGTCTTTGTGCGAGTTTTGTGTAGCACGCGCCGGACGTTGGCGCTGGATGTGACGTGTGTCCAGCCGTCGTCGTCGGTGACTTGGAGTCGTTTTTGGGTTGGTGCTGCGGGGCGCTTTTGGCGGGATGTGTGTGGCATTGTTCTTATAGGGGGATTTCGTGGTCAATTGGTGTTGTTTTATATGGAGGGAGTAGGTTGGATGTCTTGAATGTGACGGCGGAGGGGGGGGTTTGGCTTTGGTAGATTTCTTTTTTTGATGGGCTTATCGCTTATCGATTACAGATTACAGATTACAGATTACAGATTGGGGTCTTGGTTATCTGTTATCGATAAACCTCTGGTTTATCAGCTGTTGGTTGATTCAGCTATAAATAAAAACCTTGCGGATGGAGAATGCTGACAGTCTTAAGGCTGTCCATAAGATTGAGATGATCAGGTTGGATTACTATGTCTCTGGAATGACCGACAGCGAGTGTATGTCCTCTTTACTGACAAGCGAACGGTTCCTGGGCATGCAAATCATTGCCCCACGGTCAGCCTCCACCTTAAATCGAATAGAGATGAACTACTTGAGGGATTATGTGAGCATTGATTCGTTGTTCTCGTAAGTACAACTACTGTAGTTCGTACACTGTCGGGGCACAATGTTTAAATGATAGAGCCAATGATCAAAGCCTTGGCCCGTGACCTACTCCAAGTTCAACCTACTGTAGAGAGGTACGCCGTACATACAGTACTTTACACTCTTGATGATCTCCGCACTTTTATCCATCCAACACCATCACTACAGCACGTCGCCGCTCACAAGAATGTCTTAACAAACATGGCCAGCCCGCCGCTTAATCCTTCATCACACCACAGACATCAGTATCACCAAAAAGTCCTAATGTAAGCGCCAAAAACCACCTCTCCAGCACCCCCTCCCGTCACAACTGCACCATTAGCGTCGCCCCTCGGCGCTTCCAGCTGTGGGCGCCCCACCAATCACATCCCAGAATCCGGTGATGGCACTTGCAGAAGAGCGTGATGATCCCCAGTAGTACTAAAGCATCCTGGCCCGCATGGTCTCTCTCGTCCAGTCAGATCCTGTGCAAGCTGCAGTCGCTGTCACATCCGGGTCCTGCATCCTGACTCCTCCGCACACCATGGCCGCACCCTACCCGATGGTCGAAGCCCCTCAAAAAGAGCCCGATCGGCCCTCAACCGCTGTTCGTGGCTTGTCTCTTGGTCGAGCTTCTTTTACAGCTGCGCTGGATTGAATTCCATGCTCCATCGTGCATCTTCCCTTTGGAGCAGCAATTAAACAGAAACTAGGAACCGGAGCTAAGCGACGACGTTGAGCGTCACGATAAGCAGCGATTTGGAGAGACTGGCTTGTGTTTTTCTCGCTCCTCATTCTTCGTCGACAACGTGCGGAGATCGACTCACTACCTGAAACGAAAATTCACATTTCCAAAATGGTTCAGCAACAATTATCATCGCGATGGGCGACTCTGATCGTCCTGCTATGGGCGGCCATTGCTCACGCCCACACCGTTATCACCTACCCCGGCTACCGAGGGAATAACCTGCAGACCAACGGTACAGTCGCAGAAGCAAACGGACTGGGAGTCGCCTACAACTCGAAAAATGACTCCCTTTACTACCCCTACGGCATGGAGTGGATTTACCCCTGTAAGCATCTCCCATAATCCTGATTCCCAACCCGACTCAGAGCGGCAACTGACAATCATCCCCTCTCTTCAGGTGGTGGTATGCCAACCTCTACGAACCGCACTTACTGGCCCGTCGGTGGCGGCGCCGTCGGTATTCAGCCTGGCTGGTTCCCAGGTCATTCGACAGCCTTAATTTACGTCAACATTGGTCTCGGCGAGGTCCCCGAGAACATGAGCCACCCGGTTGTGCCGCCCTTCCAAATCACCGGTCCCACAAACAACCCCTACCCAGGAACGATTTGCCTGCTGCAGGTGCCTCTGCCTGCCAATATCAATGTTAAGGCCGGTGACATGGCCACAATTCAGGTTGTCGAGGCTGCGAAGCACGGCGCTGCGTTGTATAATGTATGTTGTTCCTCGCTCAAGTCTGACTTTTCAGGGTAGCGTGTATTAACCTCGATTCCTGCAGTGTGTGGACATTATCTTCGCCGACAACGGAGACCCAAAGATCACCGAAGTCACCACTGATAACTGCTTCAACTCTAGCGATATCAGCTTCCAGTACATGTACACGACCTCGGGCATTGGGTCCGGCGCAGCGATGCTGCAACCTCCACGACAGATGTGGATTGCAGTCGTACCATTCCTACTAGCGGCGGCATTTATGTAGATATTTTCTTGATCTGATATGATGCGTTTACGTGCGCTTGTTTCTTTTTTCCCATTTTGAACATACCCTATCCTGTCACTGGAATGATTGCTGCGATAAAATTTTGAATATGACCGCTCTATCTAATTCTCCATCGTTGGAGATTAACTATGCCTTGGGTGCTTATTTTTTTTTTGCGCTTGTTATAATGGGACCCATGGTGTTTTGTGGTGTTTTAGATGACTAGTATTATTGTTTATGAAGATCCAACAAAGGTTTCCTTGTCATACTTATGGCTTGACCGGAGGAAAATCAGGCATGCTGAAGGTTGGTGAGCGAGGAGGAAAAATTCCAATTCAGGAAGATTGCAACCAGATGATCTCTGGTGAATACCCCAAGAAATCGGAATGCCTCACTTATGTTGAAATTCATGATCCTACGGCTATGTCTCTCCGAGAAGGTGATTTTTGGAGTAATTGAAGTTTGATAATATTAAAGTAAAGGGTGAGCACCCTGAGCAACCAGAGTGCTCAGGGAGTACACGGAAATAGAAGGCCGGAACAGATCGCGTATGTGCTCGATGACTAGGATTCTGATAAAAAGGACGCCTAAAAAGCGTGAAGAATAGCCGTTTTTGGTCTCGAATCTACCGCTACCTAGCGTTGCGTTGTAATACTCGGGGCAATTGCCAGACTGTGCTCAGAAAGGTACGTGAACACGCTGACAGCGTTGGTATTTTGGGTTGTGTATTGAGAGATCATACCCACATGGAAGGGAGATGACTGATGATTAAGTGGCAATGTTACTTCCAATTCACTGGAGAAACTGTAGAGTACTAGGCATGAGATGTAAGGGTTCCCGTTGTCAGTGGATAAGAGGATTGGCCTTCTTGTGTCAAGAGCATTTTCTTGACCATATACAAGTTCTCGATCTATTTATGGCCTTTTGCCTGCAGGTGAGGAGTTGTCGAGTAGGATAAGGCAGAGTTGAGGTTCGAGTTGAAACCAGACGGGAATACCAAGACTATGCTACGATCGAAATGATATCCCTCAACATTCCTGACCCACCTGGGGCTCTCGATATAGTACTAAAGTTCATTTGAAACAACAGGTTCATTGGACACGTATATTTTACGTGACTGTGAAACATAGACCACGAGTCTATGTTGACTTGCTACGTACATGTAGCCAAACTTGAAACAACACCATATCCCAGGACAGCCGAAGGCCCGCATCCACTTGTTCACCTCAGTACCCACCTATCGCTTCCATGCAGTTTCAAGCTTGTGTAGACATTTCTCATCAGGAGAGCCAAGTAAGCCAAATGTGTGGTGCTTTAACAACCCAGAAAATTGCTCTCAGAACATCCCCTTCGACCGCATGTGTTGCAGCTCCGAGCTAGCATAGTGATCACCCGGATCTGGCTGCCCAAAAATAGTGCTTGCCACCTGCCATTTCTTCAGCCAGGTATCCTGTTGCAAAGCGAGAGCAACAGTCTTCACATTCCGCTCCGACTGGAGTCTAACTCTGGCATAGCCCATTGTTGAGTTGATCTGCTGAATCACTTGAGGTTCCGCCAATCCCTCCTCCTCAAGCAACAGACCAATAAAGGTATCATAGAGGAACCTGGACGTCAGAGGGATGCTCAATGTTTTAGCAGCGTCTCTGAGTTGAGGGTCAATGATGATCCGAGACGGTGTGCGAGGGTGTTCATGGCATGGTGAGATAGTACAGTCCTCGCAACAGTTGTCGTCGCATCTCACTCGCTTCGTGGAAGGGAGTTCCCGGAAGACACGCCTTGCACGTGCAAACAAAATGAAGGAGTTTATGGTGCGCGTGACTGCGAATACATTCGGATTGTCTATAGTACGTGAACGTAATCTCTTCACCGGGTTGAATATCCTTGGTCGCAATGCAGGAAATGGAATCTCCCTGGCCCATTGGCATTGACGCGTTGGCGATGCACGAATGATTGAAGCGCGAGAGAAGGATAAACAAGCCCTGGGCCATAGGTAGGTTGTGGTGCGGCTTGAGCTCTCCTGAGAGCACGATACCGAAGTGATTGGACAGGAATGCATGGGTTAAATCAGAGAAACCCCATTCTGCATTGCTCTTCAAGAGTTGAAACTGTGATACGCCGTTGGGGAGCGCTTCTTTCAAGCCTTTGAGGACGTCTTCATCTGCGATGTCGAATCTGTTCGGTTTCGGGATCGTGAAAAGGGCCTTTTCCGCGTAGGATCACCGATCCCTTCTTGATATGACGCGTGGCAAAGTCACCCGTTGTGTGATTGCGCCAAACATTTGGCTCGGGAATTCTCGCGTTGTTGATCGTGGTTAGGAATTTCCCCTAGTTTCTACGCCCAACGTGGGTAGAAAATTAATGCATGATTTATCCTTCTGATACTATTCTACTTCCCCAGGAACTTCACAGAAGATAAGTCAAGAGTTTGAATCTGATTGTTGCTAGTTGTTCATAGAATCCATTGAGTGTTTCAACGAAGTGTATACACTTCACTTGCCTTTTAGTCTTGAGCTACCTTATGCCCTGTAGACCGCCCGGCAATGGAATTCTGTTAAGCGTGGGTAGAAGATGTTGAGCGGGGTCACAAATTTGATGCTCAATTTCCTAACCACGCTGAGCTAATTTGTGACCCCGCCCACCTGCTATGTGGTGCTACGTGCTATGTAGTACCGCCCAGGTTCACTTAATTGTATGCCCTCCCACATATCGACTCCAGTATCTACATGTCCAGTCCCCCTGCCAACTCAAGAATTGTTTGCACCACTTCATTCGGGCTTTCCTGAGGTACCCAGTGACCGACTCCATCGAGTAAACGAAGGATTCGGAAATCAGAGCATACTGCACCGCTGGTCATCTTGTCCAATGCCCCAGGCTCTTGATAGATACCCCAATCCTGCTTGCCAGAGACGAATGCGCATGGGCACTCAATCTTTTTCCCGGCAAAGGTATCATAATCTCGTGTATATCGACCATCTGGAGCGGTGCGCACGCGGTACCAGTTCAAGCCACCTTGGAAGCCGGTCCGAATATACTCGCCCGCATAAACGGCAAGTTCTTCATCTGGGAGCCAGGAATGGGAGCTCTGTCCTTGTGTTGGCTCGTCTTTCATGTCCCTCTCCACCGTCTCTGGCATGGTAGCGTCCAAGGGCATGATATAGTAGCCCGGCATCTGAACAATTTCATCTGCAGTCCAGCTCTTCAATGGATGCGGCTGGTTCCCCGGCCAGGATCCGCTCTTGAGATGGAAATATCCACGCAGGAAGCGGTGCATTTCATCCCGAGACAACGTAGACATGTCTGGACTCGCCTGAGGTGTCGAGTAGTACCATTTATAGTGCTTGCGGTCCTGTTGAGCCAGAGCTTCATGGATCCCCGAAGCAGCCGCGGATCCCTCCGTACCACCACCACCACCACCTCTCGCAGCAGCCGCACGTTGTTCTTCCACAGTGCCTTCATTAGCAGTATTAAAGGGCAAGGTGGGACTGCCATTGAAAGGGTGGCTCATGAGCACCACGCTACGGAAGAAATCAGGGCGTATCAAGGCACACGTAGCAGCCGTCATGGCACCGCAGTCATGACCGGCGACGCACTGCACTGAGCGATAACCCAAAGCATGTACTAGAACGACGATATCACGGACCAGCTCGGTCATGGAAAAGGTCGTCAGATCTACATCCTCATACGCCCGCGTATCCCAGCCCGTGGTTCGGCCGAACCCGCGCTGATCAGGCGCGACCGCGTGGAAGCCCGCAGCTGCAAGCTGGGGCAGGACTCGACGCCATGAATAGGCGATCTCAGGAAAGCCATGCAGGAGAACAATCAACGGGCGATCGTGGGCGGGAGTGGCGCCCGCCTCGAGAATGTGGAAAGTGAGATCGCGGGTCTCGATTAGGCGACTGGAGACGCCGTCTGGGAGGGGCAGTGGCTGTGAGGGAGTCGAGGGAGTGGCATCCAGGGACGACGACATGGTGGACGCTGGAGAGTGGGTTGGGGTTGGGGCTGGGGGGCTGGGGCCAATCTTGGAAATATTTACCGGATTGCTGGGACTGGGCTGGAAGCCTGGATCGTTCAAGTCAAGGGTGGAGAGAGAATCGATGTATTGATAGGCTAATAATGGAAGAATGATGTAAATCAAGAAGTCATCATGAGAGACCATAGGGCATGACTAGATAGAATCGGTGTCTTGACTCTTGGGTAAGAGAACTAACTATTTATGCCGATCAAAGAGGAGTTCGGGGGAAACATCAGCCTGTTTGAATAAGAGTGCATATCCCCCTAGTCTAGTTTCCCTAGTCCCTTCAGTGAACTTAGGTTCAGGTGTTCACAGTGGAAATACTCACCCGCTAAACATGTCGTGATTACTGGTTCATTCGGAGTCTGTACCAAACTCGAGTCCTTCGTCATACAGTGGCACCTCCAAGCTGGACCCTCGCAATGAAAAATTCAATTGAACTTCTTGGAGGAATAGTCATAAGCTATACTGTCAGATATGTCTAGATCTATAGATACTGAATCCATCTATATAACTATAGACTAAAATCAAACTATCCATGAGTCCATGAGTATACTTAAGTATACTTGATGTACCCCAGGACGGTGCCAAGTAGTCAACGGGTACCTGAGGCCAGTCATGACGCAAGTTTCCTCACCCGACCGAATCTCAAACCTCCAGTCCTGATCCTCTATCATTCATTCAACTTTCTTTAACCTCCCCTTGGGCCTTTCGCAATCTCTATTCCTGCCCATCGAATCCTTCCTCAATCTTCTATTCCCGCCCTACCTCCCTCCCATCTGTCCCTGACTTACTCTCGCTCCTTGACCCCCCGTTCGTTCCGACCGTATGCGCCCTGTCCGGCCTTTTTTCTCTCGTGCTCCCGCTTGATCCTATCTGTCGCTACTTCGCATCGCATTAACTCAGGGCCTTCTATCGTTGAATCGCTACGCCTGCTACCTCGAATCTACCTCCATCAACTCGGACCCCGGCGCTGCTTTACGCAGTGTCCGGTCGGCTATCCGACTTTCAGTTCATACCCCGTGCACTTTGCAGCCTGAGCAACCATGTTTAACCGTCGCAAAAGAAGCAGAAGCTCTTCCCATCGCCAGGTGCGTTCCCTGCGAAAAAAAAAAAAAAAAGCCAGGAGCTAGACGCGATGGAATATATTCTTCATTGATCCTGCAACATGGTGTCGATCTCATAGGCAATGGATTGCTGGTACCCAAACAAAGACTAACTCATTCTCCATGCTCTATAGCCACTATCCGGACCTGCATCTCAATCTGCTCAATCCGCCGCCAGCCATGCATTCCTAAAATCCCAACCTTCCTCGAACAGTCTTTCATCCGCGGCTGCCGCTGCTGCCCTACGCAATCTCACGCCAACCCCAACGCCGGTGGAAAATGTCCAGACGAAGCGGATGGTCCAGCGACGGGCCTCAACACAGTCGCCAACCAATCTGCAGACTGGGCGTCGCTCGGCCAGTGTAAATGGCCCTTTGCGCCGATCAAATAGCTCGAGTTCCATGACCGCAAGGACATTTCGCGAGCCGTCGCCTCATCGCCCCTCCACCAGTTCCGGCCCCGGTGATAGACGTCACTCCCCCATCGATATGCCCCCGTTGCCATCTCTACCAACTAAATTCGTCCCACAAAATGGCTCGGGCCGTCGTGCTGTCAGCATGGAGCCGTCCGTGAGATCGCCTCCGGCTTCTCCGCGACGGTCCGGTGCGCCTACGAACGTGGATCGAGGGCAGCCTGGTAGCCCGGGGCATCAATCGACACACAACCGGGTTGTCAGTCTGGGCACGGTACCAGAGGCTGACCGACCGGGCAGCCGAAACTCGATCAATTTCTCCTATCCGATGGGTTTACGGCCAATCTCGCCGACGTCGCCTGTAGAGAATCGTACAATGACACTGGACCCGGCTTCGGTTCGCGAGTCGCCGGACGAGGGATCTGCTGTGCGACAGTCTGTCTCTGAGAGGTCGGGCAATACGAAAAGCAGGGCTTCCGCGGCTGGAAACGCGGAAGAGAACCATGCTCTCAAAGCCGCAGGCATTGCGGCTGGTACCGCTCTCGCCGCTGCGACCTTGAGCCTGCGGAAAACCAGCCCTCGAGCGGATACCAGCCATGCAAAGGCAGAGCGAGTAGAGCATGGGACGCAGGCCGCTGGCTCACAAGAACAGCGTATTGATCGTTCACTTCCACTTGCAGATCGTGGTTCTGGGAGCGAGCAACCATCTTCTCGAGCTGGGCTTGAGCGATGGCCCTCCACCGTACTTGAGGAAAATGAGCCGAAGGAGGAGGCCGGCGTTCCTATTACTCAACATCCGGGGACACGGAGGGCAAGCGCATCTCCTGCAATTAATCACAAAGAAGTAGTGTCGACACCGCAGCCGTCCCCTCAGCCATCCCCGAAAGCCTCAAGAGACACCACACCGCAGCAAGACCACCTTCGTCAGTCCAGCAGTCCCGGTCGTTCAGCTCGTTTCGCTAAATGGCTTTCCGTGACTGCCGCTGGCGATCAAGTTCACGAGCCCCCACCACGATCTGTATCCCCGGTCAAGTCGGCTTTGAAACACCCTCGCGGGAATTCGCTGTCTCCTGATCGAAAGGTCAGCATCGGTGGTCGTGTCGTCCAGCCACCCAGCGAGATCTCAGATGGTACTTCAGTCGCTTCAGACGAGGGCCCTCGATTTGGTGTGAAGAAACGGCCGGTGAAAGTGAGCTTTGACGATGAAGCCGAGATCGTTGGCGTCGCAGCCAGTCCTCCCACTTCCCCGGAAGAATACGTGCCAGAATCGCCGCCCAACAAGGGCAAGTCTCGCATGAGCTGGTTGGGTGTGGGCAAGAAGCGGGGGTCACCATTAGACTATGTGGCTGGGGACGACGACTTTGACCAAGTCATGAAGCCTAGACCGGCACTTCCGTCGTTTGGCAGTGTCCGGGGCAATCGAGCCGGCGGACATCCAGCTCCGGCAATTCCAGAGTTTAGTGACAACGAGTCGACGAGCTCCTCGGACAATGACATCGTGTCTCCCGGCTTGTCATTTTCTAATGACCATGCCCTTGGAGGCATGCTGCCCAGGGTTCAGCAAAAGGAACCTGCACAGACCCACGCTGTTACAACCTTGGAAGAACTTTCTGTCACTGGGGTCTCTTCGCTTTATCAGCAAAAGCCTGCGCCCGAGCATGAGCACGAACACAAGCTGGATGGTGTCGCTCTTGGGAATGTCACTGATGAGCCACCATCCTCGATTGTGCATGCCAATGCCGATTTACCTGTGCCTGCTATCGCTATTGAGCCGGCTACACCTCCTATAGACAGTGAGCGGCCAATATTCGGGCAGCGGTCTAGCTTGGAATGCCGTATTCCAGGCGGATTTCCTGCATCGGGCTCTGACCGCAATCTCAAGGGCGCAGCCACTACGGCGCCTACAGAGACAACGAAATCGCAACCTATCGCTACGGCTGTGCCACGTTTGGATGATGTGGATACCGAAGGCGAGTCGGGTGATAGTGTCTACAGTGATGCTGCCGAGGACATCGACGGCGATGGTTTTGGTTCTATCAATGCCATTGTCGATAGTGGACCAATTCCTCGTTCGGCAGGGTCTCCCAGTCAAAGTCGTGATGCCACTCCCAAAGCAGTTGACCGAATTGCTGCCATTGACAATCATTCGCAAGACGTCACAGATCAAGCACGCGAAGACCCTCGCTCTATCACTCCGACTCAGGACTTTGTCAATCGTGAGTTGAGCGAGTCCCCTATCACTCCTTCGGCCAATCGGGGGTTCGAGTCAGCATATCCTCCGCTGCCACCCAATTCGAAGCCTCGAGCTTCATCCGACCGCGATGGAACGACTCAAACAGCCGTCAACAAGAAACCTCGGCCGTTGTCGTTGGCATTGGGTGGAGAGTCTCACCTACGGGATCTTCAAGCCCTTTCTACCAATGCTAAAGGCAAGAATCGACCAGTGTCTCTTGGAGCACCATTCCAAATGAAGAAGACTAATGGTACCTCGCCCGGGTTTCCGAATACCCTTCGACGCACCATGTCGAGTGGTAGCGACTCTTCCAGCAGCTTCAAGCGCGGCAGTCATTCTACCCGCAGTGATGGTCCCTTCTCGATGCGTCGGACCATGAGAGGCAGTTCCACACAACCCCAACAGTCCTCTTTCACGGGTCGTGCAGACTCTCCTGAAGACCGTCGACCGCTTTCCTCCGGCTCGGGGGCCGGGACTTTGCGAAAGACATTACGAAGCCCAGGCGCTGGAAACGAGCGATATTCATTCTTCTCAACTAACAACAAAGCCCCTCGGGCGAAGTTCACCAAGGCACCCCCCAAGTCGATGCGAGGCTCGCGCTTCGTGGATTCGGACGGGGAGGGCAATGAGGCACCGGCTCAGTCCTTCCGCAGCCGATTCGCCGACTCTAGTGATGAAGATGAGCCTGGCAGCAATGCCATGCGACCTGTTCGTGGTATTCCTCGCCGGCAAGGTATTCATGATGGCGACTCAACCGATCTGGATGATAGCTCTGAAGAGGAACGTCAACAGGCCACAGCAGTGGCTGCGCGTCAATCGAACCTCGTGCCTCCCGGCTCGAGGGACAAGAACAGCCCCAATATGTCTGGCTTTGCAGCAGTGGCCAAACAACGGGGCATGACCCAACGAGAACTGGAGGAGTTCATCATGCAGCCTCCTCGAGGTCGGAAACCCGGTCTTCTCACTCGCCTTGGTCTGAAGAAGTCCAAGAATCCCGATCATCGCATCCGCAAGGCCGATGTCGAAAGCCCCTCGCGAAGAGATACTCCGCTAGAGCGATCGCGGCTGGAACGCGAACAGTTGCGTGGAGAGCCATTTACGAACGGTGTGAACGAGGACCGTGTGGTGACCACTGTGAGCGCAGATCCGCCTGAACCAACCTCCCCACGTAAGCTGGGCCGGCGACTATCCAAGCGTAACACCACCGGTGGTGAACACTGGCCTCTCCGTACAGAGCTAAGGAATGAGACGCCCGAACCAATCCCTGAGAAGAGCCAGAGCCTCCCCTCGTCACCCCTGCAGACAAGCAAAGCCGGGCCGCCACCGGCTAATGCCGAGCGCAACGGCAGCATCACAGCCAACGGTAGCGAAGGAGCTGGGGCCATCTCGACTATCAAAGAGGAACCCGAGCCTCCCCAAGCTGGCCAGGTTGGACACGATATCAATGATGCTCGCTCAGATATCACAAGTACTACAGCTGAGGAACCGGGTCTCTCAGCACGCGATGTGGTGATTGTTGGATCTGGACGCAAGAAACGATTCCCCCTTTTGCGCAAGGCCTTTGGTCTACGAAAATGACCAGTTTAATGTCTGTTGAGGCTTGTTCTTTTCTTTTCCAACTTGTTTTCTCTCCTTCTTTTCTTCTTCACTTTCACTTCTCGGGAAGCATTATGGTGGAATCGTTCTCACCGTACACGTTTAATGCCTCGCCTTTTTTCTTTTCTTTCTGTGTCGATTCTTCTTTTCCTGCCAGCGCTGGATTTTCAGTCACCCTTTGGTATTACTGCCCCAAAAACGAGCATCCATGTCTCCCGAGTGGATCTAATCTTAATGATTGATTATATGCCGGTCACCTGTGAGTGTGTCTTGTGTGCATTTGTGTCTTGTCTTGTTCTGTCTTGTCCACGACCGACCACTCTTGTTTCTACTATGACACTCGTTGTTTGATTTTATTCGGGGTGGTAGATGGAATCTGGACTGAATAGGTGGTATTCATGGACATCGTATCATGTCCATCTCCACCTCTTCTGAGCCAGATCCCTACCACCCCCGCTGGCGTTATGCTGGATCCTTCATTTCCATTTTGGGGAGGAGTTTCCGTACTATAAGCATTTGATACCCTCGTTTCCCTTCTGACAATGAGTCTGAACCTGGAATCACCTTCATTCTGATTCTGGTTCTTTTCCCGTGTACGATTTTGTCCCTCGTTGACTCTCGTTGAGGTCTGGTCGAGTGGACCCCCTGTTGTTCGCAGTGATTTCTGTTCTGTTCTCTTAGACATTATTCCATAGATGTAATTGGATCTGGGGCAGGTAATTGAAACAATTCTCGTGCTGCGATCTTTTTCCTTCATTGAATTCCAGTACAGACGGGTAGAATTGATCTCCATGATTGCTTGATTTGCGTGGCTGGTGCAGTGTCCATTGCGTATACAAATGGCCGAACGCGAATACACTGTCCTGCCATGGGAGCCCACAACAATTATTGCTATGATAAGGATCCATCTCTACACAAACGGACCTATGCGTCGTCATGAAGCCCTCCTCAACACCAAAGGGCATCTGTGAACCAAGCCTGGAAGGACACATTATCATCTCCCAGAACTTTCGCCTAGCAACCAGCCCGTGCATCTCCTCACAAGCGCCCGCAATGCCGTGCCGCCCAGCTGCACCGAGGAAGATCCACCAAGGTGATGCACTGATGAGTGATGAGTGATGAGCGCTTCACAAAGTGGAGTCCAGTGGATCCGATCCCCCAGCAACACACCAACCGAAACCCTGAAAAGTGAAATCCCCGCCCCCAGCCACACGCTCTTCAGCTCGCCTGTGTGACCCAAGATTCGGTCAACCTGTGATGCGAAGAGGCGATGCCACGCCGCCGAGACTTGTTTTTCCCAGCCTCGGTATTTATTTTGTGCTTTGTAATAATTACTGTATTGCATGTGTGGGACGGGACTAGTATTGTATGTACTGTACAGAGTAACTATGTATGGATTACAGGATGTGTGTACTGTAGCGCCACTGCGACCTGCATCGAGGAGGTCTAGATGCCTGCAGGATTGCCCGATTGTTGATGTTCCCTGAAACGGGAGGCAGTTTGGTGGTTGGGTTGGGTTGTGTGATTGGGTATGATTGGGCGTGATTGAGTGCGATCTGATGCAATTGGGTGCGATTGGGTGTTATTCTAGGGGGCTGGTTGGGTTGGGCGAGAGTACTCCGTATCATTGATTCAATTGAAGAGTGGACTCGAGAAGCACGGCCGTCTCGGGAGAGGAAATGGGGGAACCCCATTGACAGAGACAGAAAGTACGGGAGGACGGAGAAGATGGATGATTGTTGTGGTTCAGACACGACTGTGGTGTGTTGTTTGGGCTCCACCAATGAGAGCGCGATAGTCCATACAGCGAACAGATCAGAAATACTACAGCTTACAGTTGACACGTAGGAAAAAGCTGAGCTGTGGGTTGGCCACGGCTGGTGCTGCTGTTCGAGCTTTTTATTTCATACCTATTCGATTCCTGATTCCTTTTATTTAAAGCAGAAGTGTCCCTAATATTAACTATCAATGCTAGAATGTCTCTTCCGAGGTCAATTATTCCAATCCCCGATGACGGCATCACAATCACCACAAAGTCAAATCCCAGCGTGTGTGCCTGTCCCTGATAGATAACCGGTGGAGCTCCAGCGATCAGCCCCCGATTTTTCCGATTCGACCCGTGGGCCCGTGGCCGTTGCCATGGCAATGGAGGCTGTTTCCATGGGAGCTGAGGAGGAGCTAAAAGGAGGAGCTAAGGATCAAGCTGGGGGGCCCTGGGGCTGGCCAGCCTCCATGTGAAAGTAGAGAGAATTATGGAAATGGTTTGTTTTTCAGCCCAAAGTACGGAGTACGATGATAGACTACAGTACAGGAGTAGTATGTATGCAATAGTCCGTACGTATGTATGCAATAGTCCGTACGTATGTATACAGCTGTATATCAACGATCGCTGGGGGTGCCCACATTGCCCCCGAGCGGTCAAGAAAGAATAAATAGGGTCAATAATCATGTTGACTCCGTAACTATATAGATTAGCGATCGCTTGATCATAGGAGAAAAAGCATGCTCCAAAAACACCCCCTCTTTCCACCATCATAGTTGAATTCGAATCTGGATAGTCAAATGATAGTAACTCGATTATTATGTATGTAGCTAGCCCTTGGTTCCAAGAGGTGAACCTCGGGCGAGTCGATCCCCTCTCTCGATTGGGTCAGGAAAACAAAAAGGGCGGACTCCCCCAAGTAAACAAACAGTCAATCAAACCAACCAACCACCCCAACCCGCGAGATAAATAAGCCAACCTCCACTCCCGCTCCCCTCCTCCCTGTTCCTCTTCCCCTTCTCTTCTTCCATTCCCCGAAACTTCCATCTCCTCTTCCATCACACATTCTCATCCTCCCCATCCCTTTCAGAAAAGCTTAGATCTCCCAGATCTAACCTCTTCTCTCCACCACCCAACTCTCTTCTCTCCGAGAAAGACTTCCCCCAGTCAAGTCTTTTCTTGTCTACCTTTCGAGTTGTTTTTAACAGTTCGAAAGGCATTCGAGAAAGGACGCCGTACAGTCCGTCAATCTGGACTTTGACGCCCGCGTCCCCATCCCCTTCAGTGTCTTCCCGTCGTCGTACCGGAGTGACGCTGTCTCTGAAACTACTCGGACGAGAGTAGAGGGAGAAGTCCAACTCGATACCACTTCGCGCGTCGAACGGGAAGATACTCGAGCCTCTGCCCCTCTCCCCGACCCTCGTGTCTACGGAAAGGAAGAAGTCGATTTCCGCATCACTCACGAAGATCGCACCGCGACTGTCAACCACGTCCACAACTCCAGCGCCAACTACGCTGCCGAGGTTGATCTGACCCGTGAACGGTACGTACAGGATTTGCCTGGATTTGTTTCTGTTTTGTTTTTCCCTCATTTGCCAATTGGGCAAATCGCAAATTGGGGGGTTGGCTGGGCTGGTATCCTGTGGAGCCACTATTTGCACTCAGATGTCCCATCCCGGTCTAGACTGGTTACGCATTTAGCCCCAGACCTGCCAAAATTACGTGTCACGATAATACCAGGCTCCACTTCCCCCAATGAGCGGTGACGGAGCTCGTGTTTTTGTTTATATGTTTACACAACTTCCTTTTTTTCGCCCCCTTCCCTTTTTATTATGGACACCTCGGGCTGACTCTTCTTCCTCTTCTCTTTCTTCTCCTCTAGCTACCCCAACTACCGCGAATCCTCTGTCCGCTTCGAGGAACGTCCCCAAGTTTACGACCAGGCCGTCGAGAACCAACTCGACATCACTGAGAGAGAGTACCGTCGCCGGACCTCTCCCACTTACGAAGTCGACGTCTCTTACGACCGTCGCTACCAGGAGCCTACCACCTCCTACGACTACCAGCCCACTCAGTCCGTCGACGTTTCGTACGACCGGTCTTACCAACCTCAGCCCGCTTCTGCGTACCGAGGCCAAGAGTATTCCCGTCGCGAGGTCGAGCTCCAGCAGCCTTCTACCTCTACCACCTACTCTTCTTCTTCTGCCCCCCAGGCCGACATCAAGGTCGAGACTACTACTGTCCGTAACGTAACTCCCGCATCTCGCAAGATGGGCTACTACGACGACGAAGGTCACTACCACTCCTTCCGCCGCGGCGTTGAGCGTGCTGCCGAGCGTGTCCTGCACCCCTTCCACCACCATGAGCGTGAGGAGGTCGTTGTCGGTGACGAGCGTGGCCCCGCCCGCTTCAGCGATGGTGTCCGTGAGGAGGTCCGCATTGTGGAGCCCCGCAACCGTGGTACCGCCGGCGAGACCGTCCCCATCCCCTGCCACTTTGTCCGCATCGGTGACATCCTGATCCTCCAGGGTCGTCCCTGCCAGGTCATCCGCATCTCCGTCTCCCCCCAGACCGGCCAGCACCGTTACCTCGGTGTCGACCTGTTCACCCGCCAGCTGCAGGAGGAGTCGAGCTTCGTCTCTAACCCCTCCCCCTCTGTCGTTGTTCAGACCATGCTCGGCCCTGTCTACAAGACCTACCGCATCCTCGACCTCCGTGATGACGGCAAGCTCGTTGCCATGACCGAGACCGGTGATGTCAAGCAGGGTCTCCCCGTCATCTCCCAGGGTCACCTGTTCAAGCGCATCCGCGATGCCTTTGCCGACGGCCGTGGCTCCGTCCGTGCCCTCGTCATCAACGACGGTGGCCGTGAGCTCGTCGTCGACTTCAAGGTCATCCACGGCTCCCGTCTGTAAATCATTTGCTCCCTGTTTCTTGGGATTTTGGGTTGCTGTCTAGATCTTGAACTATGGGTGTCTGGCTCGCTGTCGGTTCTTGGACCTTGTCGTCCCCTTTTGCTTTTGCCTTTTCCCCTTGTAATGTTTTAGATGGGGAAGGTGTGGCATCGTTGAGGTCTGGAGTTCCTGATGGTGATGGCCATGGCGTGATGAATATTCCTTTGTGTGATTTATCTTTTTTTGTTATCTTATTTCCTTTGTCTGATGATCTCTCTCCATATGACCTACGGTTGTGATTTATTAGTTGAGCTTACTGTGTTGAAAATGTGATGGACTTTCTATCTATCTCTCGTGTACCTAACCTGAAGCTGTCATAATACAAATAAGTCAGACCTAGTCCTGCTCTTGTAAGATGAAGCTGTCTTCGTTTTGATCTGTCAAGGGTTTGTTTTGTTTTGAGGCTGTACAATACGTAGTGGAGATGGATATGTAGGCTGGTGGAGACATGTGGAGGGTTTGGGCAGGACTTGGTGATGGTGAGGCAATTGGAGTCATGTCTCGGTGCCCAAGTCCAAGTAACACAACCTGTTGTCATACAGAGAATCCCCACTTTCCATTCCAGCTTTTAGCGTTCTCGTTCCATACAATGTACTCTTCAACCTTATCCCAATTCCTTCCATACCGACATATAATGCCCCTCGTTGCTAAAGACTGCCACTGTAATAACTGGAGGTTGCGGGTGTTCAATGTCCAGCTTCTCCCTTCACAAAAAATCTAGTAGGTCAATGGAACCAACCACATATCTTATCATTATTTAATTACTCTGGTATATTTTTGAGCTCTTGTAGATTTCAATTGAGGTTAATTTAAGCCCCAATGGCAGGCAGGCATGCCATGGTTGAATAACGTGGGACGCGTAGGACGGAATGTCCGGGTAGATAGATGGTGGGAATGTGGAGATATATCCGTTTATCCATGGAACGTGTCAGCCCATCGGCCCACTTCCACCAAATAACATTTTTGAAAAATACAAATAACCTTATTTAGATATTTTGGAAGTCTTCACCAGGTACCTATGTATATGGAGATATAATATAGAGGTAAATGTGTTTACAGTGATGGGCAGGTGTGTGGATTTACTCAGGTCCTTCCTATGTCGACTGTAGGTGCGGATAGCATCGATGTAATAGAGAATGGAAAAGATACCTAGATATCCACAGAAGAGCAGTGACATTCAAATCCCACTACCTAGAAGCAAAAAATTGTCTTACAATCGACAAAATGAATCCACATATAAAAACAAATAACCTCAATTTTCCAAAACACCACACCCAAGCACCAAAAAAATACACGAGACCAGCAAGAGTAAGAAAAAAGCAAGACGACCCATTTCCACAAGATCCATAAGCAAAGTATGAAGCATTAGCATGACGGGGAGATCCAAGTGATCTCGAAACAAGGGTAAAGATGAACATGTAAGAAGAGAAAAAAAAAGAATAAAAGGTAAAACTGGAGGATTGCCGGGTGGCCACGGGGTCGGAAGGCAAGTTGAACGGCAGGGCAAAGCACAAGCATGAAGCAGGACTTCATGGATTAAACCGATTTGCGAGTCCGCAATCAAACCGCGTGGCAAACCCATTGAGGCTTTTCACTGTCGTTCTCCACTATGATGTCAACCTATGATATGATTCGATTGATGACGCCGGCCCGGTATGAGGAATATGAGAAAGACGTAGACATAATCGCAGACAAGACGCCAGCAAGGCAAAGCAAACCGATGGTAACGTGGTTTATAATGTACAACACGAAAGGAGCGAGGTGAAGATGTAGGACGGAGGAGTGGTGAGAATAGTGTGGCAGATGAGAGTTGAGAAGAGAAGAGGGGTGAATCAGATGGTCGTGTTAAAACAAGGAGGGGTATCGTATAGGGGATGAAGGCACAGCGCAATAGTCGGACAGGATGGGACAGGAGCAGAGGCGAGGAGCGTGACAGAGCACAGGATATCCACGAGGACATGTGCCTGGACACATGCCCAGAGAGAAAAGGGTAACACGGCAGCCGCGCGGACCGCTACCGCTCCCCGAACTTGCCATACTCCTGCTGCCACTTGAGCAGGTGACGAGTGAGCACGTCCATCATCTCGACGCTGCTCAGATCTTTAAAGTCCTTGTCGTGAGCCGATATCGAAGGCGCATCGCCATCGCCATCGGTCAACGCTGGCATAGACTCGCCGCCGTCACTGATGGTGGATGCCATTGCGCTATCAATCTGGTCCACCATGCTCTTCAACAGCAGACCCTGTGCCCGGTCACCGTTGCCCGTTGGCGTCGACGAGTTCTCGCTGGCAACCGCCATCTCAACCTGCATGCGCGAGATGAATTCCAAGATGGCCGCGACACGCCGCTTCATCTCGTTCATCGTCGTGCGCTGTGGGTGCATGTGGCGCGGCTTGCTAGGTCGCCCCGTGTCCCCGCCATTCATATGTGTGCCATTGATACCAGCGTATCCGACTCGAGGTGAGTCACTACCAATATCGTGTGATTGACCCCGGCGCGGGGACTCGGTGCCGTTCCCGTTCGTGTCTCGATCCTTGGTATATTGATTGCGTCCGACTCGGCCACCGCGGCGAGCTGGGGGACGTCCAGATTTCCGTGTCGATGGTCGCGCGGGGGTCGGCTCTTGAGGGGTGGGAGTATCTGGGCTTGCCTGGACTGGCTCGGGCTCGGGAGGCGGAGGGGCTGGTGCTGCAGGCTTGGTTGGGGACCCAATCTCGTTCTCAGATTCTAAAGGTCGAGCCGTGTGAGCAATCATGGGGAAATACCTTTTTTTCTGTTGAAATTGAGGGACACTTACCTTCTCCCTTGCGCCGGTTAGATCGCTCTTTCCGGCGGGTACCCGTTTCGGGGACTTCAGGTTCAGGCTCCTCGGGCTCCTTGGTAGGCTCCTTGTCGCGCTGACCTCGAGAAGCTGCTCTCTGTCTCCGTGTGCCGTTGATCGCCTTTGGCTTGGACTCGTCATCGGACGGAGGTTGGGAGGGTGGAAGGCTCTGCTTTGAGACAGCCGTGGGCGAGGGAGAGGTGGTTCGCGGTCGTTTGGAGCCTTGTCGATTTCTACAACCGTGATTGTCAGCTGGTGAACTTGAATTTGGCATTGAGGATGTCAGGGAAACGCACGATTCACTTTCACTTCGACTTCTCTTGTTCAAGCGTGGTGCCGCTTCATCGGTAATGCTCATTGTATCTTCTTTGCTTTCTTCAATCGCTCTCCGGATCAGTTCTTCCTCATCGTAGGCAGCATCTCGGCTGTTCATGGTCGATCGCCGCTTCGGATTTGACGCACCCTCGCTGCCCCGAGACTTGGGGTCCCTGGAGCGTCGGGAAGTATCTCGTGAAGAGGCTCGGGAAGATGGCGCAGGTGATGATACGGGTGCGACGGGGAGGTAGGTGGAGGAGCGCTGGCTGTGGAGTTGTTAGCATTATCGTTGCTGAGAAGGGACAAATGAGGAGGAAAAGAAGAAAAGCGAGAGAGGGAATTCGAAGCTTGATTGCAGAAGCACTGGTCCTGTGAGAGAGAGCTTCCGTTGCAATGAAGCGAAGAGGCCGCTCCAAGTCGCCACAGGGTTGTGACCACCAGCAGAACCAGCCTTGGCTGCAACTCGACAGGTGACTTCCAAGTGAAGCGAAAATAAAGTGAACGCTACATGAAGCATTTTCAAGGGGCAGTTTTCACAAACTTACCCGTTGGGTTCACCCCGAATTCTGTGTAAATCCTTTCGACACTCCTCGCAGAAATATTCGTCGGGACTCATTTCCTCGTCCATGATCCCCACACAGCCACCATGCTGCCATACCTTGCATGAATCGCATTGGATGAACATACTGCCAATGTCATCAGACAGCAGATCAGATGAATCTGTGGGCGGAAGGCCTTCCTCTGGTTTCACGCCTACGCGACCGAGGGCGTCGCGACGAGAGGAGGGCAAACCGGGGTAATCCTGCTGCCCACAGAGACAACGAGTAATCTCCTCTTCTTCATCCTCTTCAGGATCCTCGTCATCGTCCTCACGAGGAGGCCCATCATTGTCACTGCGGGTGCGCTGGCGCTGGCGCGTGTGTGGGAGATCAGCCCTCGAGCCATTTTCCGTATCGTCGATGGACTGCGAGCGATGACCGGAAGAGCCATGCGGGGATTGATTTTTGTGGTTCGATCGGGTGCTTCGCTCACGAGTGAGCGAGTTGTTGGAGCTGGAGGAGTTGGTGTGCTGGAGGAGGGCGGGTGAGGGCTGGGTAGTGCGAGCCCGCGAGGAGCGACGAGGCGTCATGGCGGCGCGATCGGTCCCTGACAGGATCTAGTCTAGTTGAAGAAGCGAGTGGTTTTTTCGAAGGCAGGGAAAAACGTGGGAGAGGGCGAGGATGTGAGGGTAGGAGGGAGGGATTCTTCGTTCGAGCAGAACTGGTTGCGAGGGAGCTCTTGGACGCGCGATTGAGAGCTTCGGGGGGTAGAAAGAGAGGAGGGCAATGGTGAGAATCGCAGTTTGATATGGAGTAAAGCGTCACAGGGCTCGAAGGAGAGCCCGATGACTACATAGTACAGGGAGGAGGGCGAGATTGGCGGGGGTTTGCAGAGGAGAGAAGAGAAGGAGAAAAGCGCCGGAACGGGACTGACTCCAAAAGATCCAATCGGCCGCCCTTCCCCGCTCCTCAACCTTCGACGCCTCTCGACGCGCCTTTTCTTTTATCGCCCTTTGGTCGTGTCGCAGAGCCTTACAATTTTGATGAAGATTAAGTGATGAGTTTATCCTGTCTTGGAAATTTGGGGTTCTATTTAATGATATGTTCAGACTGTCTAAATTGACCTGGGCTTATCCACGCAGAATCTCCTCCCACGCCTCCCGCCTTTCAGAACACGCTAAGCCTGCACGCCCTCCTCTTCTGCCCTTTCGAGCAGTTCGACCGGCACGGTGACCATCGCGATTCACTTTGTTAATAACTGCGAGGCTGGGATGTTGGGATCGTCCACAAGCCGGATTCATTTGTCCGAGACGCCAGACTTGACTGTGGGCAGCAAGGAGGAAGGCTATGGCCGAGGTGGGGATTCGGTCAAGGCACAGTTGGCCGCGATTCAGTGCGATCCTCGTCTTGCAATGCGCTGCGATTGCTCGGGACTCGGAGATTTTCGACTGCTATAGCTATGCAGCGCAGCTTTCCCGCGCGGTGTTTGCACTCGTTTCGAGAGTCGCTCGATTTGACTTGACACAGTCGAGTGAGTCACTTTCAACCTATCGAGACCTGGAGGTTTCACTTCGGCATTGGGATTTTAATTCCGTAGGATTGATCCTGTACACCGAGTATTGACCCCATATGATGTGTTGGTGGAAGTCCTGCTTTCCTCGAGCTTTACGAGTGAGCTCCAAGCTGTCGCGCACTGGTGGTGCCCAGGTAAGCTCGCAGGCGGAAATGCAGGTACACGGTGAATAGCATCAGTCCCAGGGCGAGGTTGTAGTAGCCTGTGGTCAGTAGACAGAAAGTAATTGAGTCGAACTGTTTCCAGGTAGCTCTCCTGGATAATCCCCTCTGTGCATGACTTGCCGGGTTCCCCGCTGTAGCCCGGCTATTATAGGATATGCAGGCCTGGTTGGTTGGGATAGGAGGGCTCATCAGCCTGAAGAAGGTGCGTTCAACATTGCTAAATGTGGTCAGTCTGCAACACCCAGTCCCTCATTGATACCTGTGTATGAGCCATGATATTATTTGGATCTGTTGCGTAATGCGTTGGCTCCAAGTCGAGTTAAAGGTGAAGGGAACTCGACTTTGGCCAAAAGTTTCCCGCTTGGGTGCCCGACCCAAACGGGCTTAGCGTCCTGCGTTCCGAATTCCCGTGACTCGCTGGTCTTTCGCTTCACCAACTCAACCCCTCCGCATCGTCATTCGACTCTCCCTCGGTTGTATAGCTCTCCAGCTCTCGAGAGCCGCTGGTAGACCTGGTTATATCTGGTTCTGCCTTAGAATCGTGGTCCCGAGTCTTGTCCGTGCTGTTTCATAGCATTGTGGGTTGACCTAGATCCTTATACCCTATATCCCGTATCCTATATCCTCCGTGAGTGTGGACGGCCGAGGTAGCTTGTTTGGAGAAGACGCTTGACTACTCAAACAACATATCTCGAGTTTGGCTATTTCGCACGGAGTCTATTCTCATGCCTCCGAGGCTTTTTCCTTGGTTCTATGAACAACGGCTGACCCCCCCTCTTCCGAAACACAGGCTTCCCGAATCGGCGGTTTACCGACTTTTATAGACTCCGAGTCTTGTTTCCAGAAGATTGGACTCTTTCACGACCACGAAGGTGGAGGGGAACAAGGAACAAGACGAAACGAGTTGGCAGCCACTCATTCCACACGTACCGACGTGGTTGAGAGGCGTGGAGAACTTGCAGGATGACTGCTACTATGAGTATGTCGACTCGTAAGGGGGCCATGTTCGGCCAGTTGCCTCAGGGCCCCTTGGACTTTGACTTGTCCTCATCATCGAGGTAGTCTGCTGGTTGCTCGGTTACTGACGTGGTGTGCAATTTGTGTAGCCGGGACGTTCAACTCGGCCCCTGACACACCTTCCCCCGTCTATCCCGATCGTCTGATTCGGCCTCTCCCTCGACGCACCCTGCGCTCCCGATTGTCTACCGATGCGGCCGACACCATCCACTACCCACCTACACCGCCAGCTTCGCAGATTTTCTACGGCGTCGGAGACACAGAAGAGGTGGCCCCTCATGGGAAAGCCTACGCTCGGCAAAAAGCATTGGAGAGACACGAACTAACACCGGAGGCCGACTCACACGGCTTCGAAACAGCCGTGGAACTTGAAAGTGGGGACGAAGACGGGCCAGTAGTCGTACGGCGGAGTGCAGGATTTCGAGGATCGATGTCGCCGGGGTCTAGTCCGCAGCGGCCAGCGTTCTCTGGCCAGGGTCAAAATCAACATGAAGGTCAAGGTCGGGACGGCTCGCAGAAATCCTCCGGGCCCGATGGGTACGATGCGTTTGAAAACACAAATAACAAGAAAAAGCGGAAAATTCCAACTCCGGGGAACATGGGTGGTCACCACTCTGCTCTCTCCCCGGAGTTTGCAAGCATGGGTCTAGCCAGCTCGGCTCCGTCACCACCTGCGGCTAGTGATGGCATGTCGACAGGTACCTATTATGGAAATGGCAACCCTGCTTCACCGTTGAGTAGTGGGATCTCTGGTTCTGGTCGAGGTCGTTTGGGACGAAGCTCAACTCGCAGTAACAGCGGGCGAAACCCGTTGTCTGCGAATGCGCAGAATGCGTGGATGAATAGCACTCGGCCGCCTGCTCGGCGGGATGGCCTAATGTCCTCCCCTGGGCCATCCGGTATGTTTGTCGGCTGATGAGGCTTGGTTTCTCTCTCGTCATATTGAGGCATCCACCGTTGTACTGACCAATAACCAGGCGAATCCTCCGACCAAGGCATCATTTCAACTGCCATCGCCAACGCGGCTACGTTTTCCTCTCCCCCCAGGGGCCCCGGCAATGTCAGCCTTCTGGACCAAGAAAACACGACCCCGACCAAAACCCAATTCACCTTCACCTGCGAGTCTGACTCTTCGAAAGGAATGGCCATGCAGCGAAACTCATACTCTGGGCCATACCGCTCCCCGACTTCCCCTCTCGCTCCTACTCCTCAAAACCCTCGGGGGTTCTCCACTCAAGGAACCCAGACGAGCCCTAATATGGCTGCACCGATGAACCAGCAGGTCCCTCCCGGCTCGCAAATGTCGCCCCCACAGGGAGACCAGGCATCCGTGGGCCGCAAGAAGAAGCGCTCTCCAGGTAGCGTCTACGCGCTGGCCGCGCGACAACGCAAGATCCAGCAGCAATATACCAACATCCACCACCCGCCTAGCCTGGAGGACATCTGGATTTGCGAGTTTTGCGAGTACGAGAGTATCTTCGGACACCCGCCGGAGGCACTCATCCGGCAGTACGAGATCAAAGACCGCAAGGAGCGCAAGCGGTTGGCTGAGAAGAAGCGCCTCCTCGAAAAGGCCAAGATGAAGGGCCGCAAGACCAAGAAGGCGACTAAGAACGCGAAGAATGCCTCCTCCCACCAAGGATATCAGCACGGCTATGATCGCGCCTCAGTCGACCACTCTTCTGCCGCCGGGTCTGGCCTCCCGGACGACGAGTACATAGGCCATGAATATGATGACGACCAGGGGTCCATTCCAGGCCCCGACCCTGCGTCCCCGACAGATCTCAAACCCCCGCTGCCGCCCGCAGACATTCCACCGAAGGCTTTTGCACCTGGTGGGACCGTCAAGGGCGCTGCAGATGCGGGGGCCAGTCGACCAGCCTGACCTCAGGCACGGTTCGACGTGGTATGCGGTATGACCTCTTGACTTGGTCTCACCGGATCCTGTTGGGACTTTTGCAGGTTGGTCCTTTGTTGAAGTAAGTGTGCACATTTTGCTTGAGAACGTTTCTGGTTTTGCGCGGGTCAGATAGGATTCATCTCCGTTTGGGACGGCGTGGATCGGATGGTTTACGAGTATTTGCATCTTGGAAATTCCCCCCTCTAGTAAGGCATTTTTGGACTGGCGAGCGATTTTCATTGGGCAGGGGTTTCTTTCTTGTTCACAAAGGGTTTGATTCTCTGTAATTGTAATGACAGATCTCGCCGTGTCGAGCGATGTGCATATCAGGAATATCATTGAGATTTAGATCAGACTTTGTGTGTATCATTTGGTAGACATGTGTATAGTCCTCGCCCAGACCAAGTGCCTAGAAAAAAAGAGTTGCATTGAAGCTGGTGAAGCTGGAAATGGGAGATGAGGCCATCGCCACAATAGATTCTTTGTTTCCCACCCCGCTATTCTTAGCTAGCGCTCTAGAATCAAATCACCTTATCAAAACCCAATCCACGAAAAGACAGTGATATCATCTAATTATGAAGCGTTTTACACTGTATAATTAGCACCGCTCATCTGATTGGATATCAATTGACGAAGCAGTTCAACGCTGAAACTCCAATCCTCCTCTCGTTGGCGCGCGCGAACTGAACCCTAGCGCCGATCCATCAGCCCTTCCCAATCGCCATCCCACACCAGCTCCTGCGTACTCCACTTCATACAAGGTGAGTAATGTTTATTTCTGTCTAGCCTAATGGAAGCTGTGTTTCATCTTTCTTTGGCAGCTCCCAGTTCTGTGGAGGAGCGGACAGGGACGAGTAGCCGACGCAGTGGAGTCGCGAGCTAATCTGCTTGACATCCGGTGCCAAAGAGGCGCCAGGGGAGCTTTGTTTCAGGGATGGACTGGAATAGAAACATTGTTCTTTGAAGAATGTGGTTGGAACTTTATTGCTGACGAGTTTGGTTACAGGGTTGAGCTGAGGATTGTCTATAAAGGCATGAAGAAACCCGGGGATGTAGGATGAAACAAACAACAGCAACGACTTTCCTTTTTCTTGCATTACTTTTCTTCCTATCTCTTTCATTCTAGATTCGAGTCGTGATTTTTTTTCCGTTTGATCTTTCTTTGATCTGCTTCAGATATCATCTTTTCTTTGTTTGGTCTATCCTGGTTGATGACCGCTGCCTATCTTCTTGCCTAAGACTCGTCTCTGCTTTTCGATCTTTATAGCTGGACTTCAGGCTACTACGGAGCTAGCCAGAGTCTGCTGCCTCTACAATTATTCTGTCTTTGTGACCTTTTTATACATTCATATACTTTCCAACCACAGCCCAGTCTTGACGACACATTTTCGCGCTGTGCGCAGTTCCATCGACACTTGAATAAACACTTTCAAGTCTTTCTTTGACAAAACGACCATACATTTCTTTTTCCATCTCTATTCTCAATTACTTCCTTCCATCCAACCAATCCACCACCAACCAAAATGTCCTTTCTCGTCGTTCCCCTAGTCAAATTCGGCCTCTCCAAAGCCAAAAAGCACCAAGCCGCCAAAAAGCAAGCAAAACAAGCCGAACAATTCCAACAGCCAGGCTACCAATCCAACTACGGAGCCGAACCACCAATCCAAATGTCCAACTACCCTCCCAATGTCGGACCCGGCTCCGACATCCAATACCCAACCAACCCCACCGAACCCGTCAACAAGAGCACCAAGGTGATGGGCATGTTCATCTCAGGCATACGCTTCCTCCAATTCGTCTTCGGATTGACTGTCATCGGCCTATACGGCAGAGACGTCCACCACGACCATGCGAACGGACATAGCGCGCGTGCGAAATGGGTGTTTGCCATGATAGCAGCCTTTTTGGCCACTAGCACCGCGGCTGTGCATATGATTCTGCCTTTCCTGATGCGCCGTGTTACTTACCGGCCGAACCCGAAGTTGAAGTTGCCTCAGTTGGTGTGGGAGTTCATCTTGTGTATTTTGTGGTTGACGCTGTTCGGTATCTTTGGGAAGATGTATATCGGCGAGTATCCTTCTCAGTCGAATGATTCCAGCAAGCGTGATACTACTACCACTACTACTGGCAGCTCGAGTTCGACTTCTAGTTCGAGCTCGGGGCTGGGTGATGCGGCCAAGATTGACCGCATGCGTCATGCTGTCTGGATTGATCTGGTGAACCTTGTTATGTGGGTTGTTACCGCGTCGTGGGTGTTGCTGCGCTGGCTGAAGAGTCGACGGGCGGCAGCAGGTGCTGATATGGTGGATGCTGAGAAGGCTGAGCAGATTTGAGTGCGCTTGAGTACTGGATGTACTAGAAGGTGTATTCGATGATGATGCTGAGCTCATAGATGCACTCTCCTGTGGGGAGAGTGGAGGGAGGAGACGAAGACCTACTGTATTTTGCTCGCATCATTTGTTTTTGACCGCAGGTCGAGGGAGTTCGGGTGTACGGAGTTCTTCCTGGCTATTTCGATTCTCAGCATGGGCGTTATTTAACGTGATTTTGATCCAAAGATTTAAAAAAGCATAAATTACTATGTTCCATAAACGCGTTACAAGATCATTGTATTCGTAGCGCATCTGGACTGTAGAGGACATCAAAGCAGCCTCATGTCTAGACGTGATTCGTCAGAAGAGGCAACACCCCAAAGCGTCTATCGCCGAGGGCTAAGTCTACCAAAGTTGGTACAAGCGAGGTTGGAAGGGGCAATTGTAGTTAATTCTTCTGACTATCCTGGGAAAACTAACTTAGGCAATCTGATGACTTAGGTAGGTAACCAGGCTGAAAACTTAGCTTGGTGTGACCATTCTGCCGGGCCATAAAAAACCATCGTCCTCGATGGGACGTAAAACAATGTGAATTGCAACTTGGGAAACAGCATGAAAAGTGTGGGGGGAAAGCGTAGCGTGGCGTGGGGAGAGGGGAATGAGCAAGAGACAACTAGCTGGTTGGGCTAGGTCTATTGAAACATGGCACTTAATTATATGTCTAAGGGTATCCTTCGAGAGAGACACCTCCCTCCTCATCACTGTCGGAAGTGGGAGGGCGAGGAGTCGAAGGCCGGCGATATTGGGGAACTGGATCCTATTCTGAGGGGCAGATCTTGCGAATGCAGCGGGCTCGATGGGTAGAGAGGTCTTGGTCTCCGGCTCAATTAGAGAGGCATCAGAATCGGCCGCGGGATCCACGGCTTCACCTTCGGCTTGGGGACTCGCCGCTTGGTGATTGTCTAGTCAATCATCCCTTGTTCAATCAAAAGTTGACGTCATGTATATGGATATATGTGAACGTGCCGTATGCGAAAAGTGAGGTGAAATCAGGGGATAAGAGAGGTAAACTGGAAAGTAATGTATAGAGCTTGGGCATGAACAAAAGACTTGACACTGGTACTCACCGGCTTGTAGCTCACCGGGCCCGGAACCTGCGTTTGAACCTGATTGAGGCCTGCGGGGGTCTCGATATCTTTGACGCTGTTTCTAGGGAGAGTCTTGTTGCTTGAGATTCTCCGAAAGAGATTCTTGAGCCGCTGGATGGTCTCCATGTCTGGCTGAACGTTGTGGATTTCCGTAAAAACCGCGTCAGTAAAGCTGTAGATGGCGAAAAACTAAGGCAAAACCTACATGCACAGAGGCTAGGGATGACTGAAATGTTTAACTCTTCAAGGATTTCGACCTTATCCAGCTTGGACAGCTTCGCGAGCGCGGGATCCAATGCTGGAGTTGGAGAGGGGGGTTCAGGAATTTTCTTGCGATAGAGGAGGAGAGGAGGGAAAGGTGCAATAGGAAGAAAATTTGCGATGTATTTGAAGGCAGCCCAGTGAGATTCTTCGTCTCGAAGCTTCGGGCAGGTCGTCGTGTGCGAAGTGTGGTGAGAGGTTGACTTTCAGAACTTGGTAGACGGTGTCCCTAACTTCTATTGGCAACGGCCATCTTCATCACAAGCTCGCTGTCAATATGAACCTATCACTCGGTGCACATGCTTTCAACGTTGACACTAGTCACCCAGGCATTCCACTTCGTAACTGTCGCATCGGGTTGAACGTGGTCATTTAGTAGTATCCCACGACTGAAAAGAATCGATATCGCAGATGTGGGCTACCTCCGTATGATCGCCCCAGCTCGCGCGATCGAAATCGTTCTGGCCGTGAGGGTGTGGCTCTAGGTGCTCGATGAAAGTCACTGGATGAATCTTCCATTCTGGAGGCGACTCCAGGCGACAGGCATTGGGGTATCGTCAATCACCTTGAATGGCCCTGTGCGTTGCGAGCCGAACCTGTATGGAAAATTTGACATGCAGTGCTGGGTTAAGTAGGGGACAGGGAGCAGAAGCTTTTATCCAATCGAATATAAGTAGGTTAATTTCGGTTTACTCGAGACGGCCTGAGATGGGGCGATGTATATGATGATTTTCAGGTTGGTTGATGGAGATCACGAGACCTATATGGCTCACCTGTTCAAGTCATGACCGATGCAGTTGGCTCACTGGAACGGGGTTGTGATCATTATAGAGAGGGCTAAACAGATTGACCATCACCTGGACGTGAGATTTTGAGATGGTGTTGTGATATAATATGATTTGAACCATCTCGTCAATCTGGCGGTCCTATGTGCTGAACTTTTTTTGGGTCCCGCTGAGCTGGAACCCGCCCCTGTCTTCTGGCAATTTATCGGGGGAAAATAATGACTAATACACGCGGTCTAACTAACTAGTTAACTAACTAACTAACTAGTTAACTAACCTAAGTTAACTAGTTAACTAGTTAACTAACTAGTTAACACTATCTCCGTGTTCCGGGGTCCACTGCTGCTATTGTTCCGATAGTTAATTTGTGCCTCAGGCATTAACGCACGTTTCACTTTCGGTTGGTTTCAGGCATTATCTCCAAAACATACGCCGACTCGATGGTATCTGGATTTGCCTCGTTAGTACGTAGATAAATTGGGTCCTCCTTCCGATCTTCGAAGTACAGTCACCGTAGCTAGACGACTATTTCAATTGTATCGCTCGCGAGGTCCACTTCCGTCCTCCAATAAAAGCTATTTGCCTCGAAGGATTACTGCGTTGTATAATCTCGCTGTGAGGAATACACAGCGAAGCTAGAAGTCAGCAAAAGCTCTTTCCAAACAGTTAGAGAGAATAGGCTTACCTCTCTCGTTGTCCGTTTGCTTTGCGTAACACGCTATTGTATGCTCTAGGTTTAGAGGTTAGACATGCAGTTATTATCCGACAGAATCGACAGGGAAGACGTACCTAGCCCTATCCCTTGTCAGGAGAAGGCTTGCTTACTTAATATTGATGGTCCCTGGATGAGCTATCAGGTCCCGAATACACCTCGGCCACTTCGGGGATGATTGGCTCTTAAATGTTGCGTAAGCTGCCTAGTGGAGGCGGGGTCTTACAATTCAGAACTGCGAACTCCAAACTGCGGACACTCCTTCTCTTGCTTAACTCTCTAGGCTAGCTGGCGATCCAATATTGAACTTGGCAATGCTATGGACACTGTGTATGGCTGGCGACTCGCCCACGAACCCCACTTGCAGGCCATTTTTGGAATGAGTCGACGGGTCGCCGTCCAGGTCTAACGACCCATAACCAGTCCCTTCGTGCATCTTCTATGGATGCTATTTCCGGCTCGCCTGATCTCCAGGTTGAAAGCATCAACGAAACGCCCACAACTAGCACTCTCGCGCGCTGCCGACTCCTTGCCACTCTTGAACTTCCAGCCATTTTCTGACAGGCCTTATCTCCGTCGAAACCGAGCAGCTAGAGTTTTCCCAGGCAAATAATATTATCAGAAGAGACGGCGACCACCGCCGAGCCAGTGTACCTTTTGATTGCCGCTATATCCGTCCAGAAATTCCAACCAGAAATTATGTGGCTACTAATGGTAACAAATTCGATTTCTCTTGAGAAATTTCATTATCGATCCTATTACGTGCAGATTGTAGATTCAGCCAGGCGATGGCTAATGACCTTGCAAAGCGATCAAAAACACCGCTCCCACAAGTCCAGCCATGAGAGAATTGGAGTTTGTGGTTGGAGCAGCTGCCGCTCCCGTGCTAGTTGAAGTGGCGATCGAAGCACTCGAGGTGAACTTGGTAGGAAACACTAGAACCGCCGTTGGACTCACAACAGCGGTTGGAACAGTCGCCAAAGCAGTGGCCGAATCAACGACGCCCGAGATGGAGCTGGTTCCACTGTCAATTTCGAAGATTTCTCCCTCACTCTCACCAAAATTTGTCGGTGCCATGGAGATCTCGTTGTTAGATAGGTCGTACACCATATAGGCATTGCGTAAGAAGGTGTCTCCGAGCACTGATGTCTCGCCAAAACTCGGAACGATATTAAATAAGCATGTTCTATTATGGCTATCGCCAATGAAATCTCCGAGTGGACTGCTAATGTCAAAGTCGGTGAATGTGACCGTGACCTTATAATCTTTCTGTTTCATGGCGCAGTCAATATGTCCTACTTAGAACTGACCATCCCACTAAATATTCAAATCTTGATAAAGTCCCTTAACAATGTCGTATAGGAGGAACGTCTAAGAGATCGTCGAATCTAAAGCCACATAAGTAGGCAGGCTAGACGTGTAACTATTCGATGTCCCGTTTTAAAGAGTCACCGCTATAACGAGCACTATAGGTAGGTAGTGTATCCCATTAAACGCCGGGATAGACATAGTATGTAGGTCATTAGTATACTTAGCCGTATTCACACCGCTAAACAGAATAACTCCTTCGGTCCCTATATCGGTTAAGAGGTCCACCTAAAGACTATATACCGCTGACTTGATGTGCCCGCCGTTAAATAGGGCCTAAAGAATTATCGTAGGTATATCTAATGACTTACTAGGAATATAACCTAGGCTAAGAATGTTATTAGGTAGTGAAGCGTAATTCACTGCTAGGTCTATAGCTGATAGTGCAATACTATCTATAACCATATCGTTATTTCCGAAGTCCCTAGTGAGGACGGCTTCCTAAGAGTACGTGGCATTAAAGTTATCGTTAGTAAACTTATAACTCGACGAGGTATCGAGATCGAAGAACCTACGTAAGTAGTTTAAGTACTGACACTATGTTAAATTAGTAGCCGTGATCTCGAGATAGCCACTACTAGTATCTAACTTAACTTGGATTGTTTAAGGCGGGGTACTGATAGTCAAGTTAGCATAGTATAAGGGAAAGACTTTAGGGAGCTTTGAAATTTAGTCTAGACTCCTCAGAAGCTCTATCAGAGGGGCCATACTATCACTTTAAATGGGGTCGAGATAATAGATGTCCTCTTTTATATTCGAGTTAGACTACTAGTCGTGCGTTTAATCGGAAGCGTGACCACAGTAGGGCTATCGCGCTAGTAGAGTGATAATGCCCTCACCCCGTCTAACGCGAGACAGGCGAGCAAGATAAGCGATTTGGAAATCATGGATAAGGTGCGTTTTGAAAGTGCGCAAAAGGAGGAAAGAGTCTAGGGCAAAGAATGAGCTTTGCGGCGAAACAAGAGAAAGAATGACTCGTACGACGCGGCTGTAATGTGTAGTAGAGAAGTGAAGACCCACGGTGAGGACGAGGGAATCCTCACAATCCTCTTAGGGTAATTAGCAAAAGAATAAAATCTTATATTTTATAAGGGGCCGGGGTTCGCGATAGACAGCTGACGGTAGCGCTAAATGGTCTCCTTCAGGCATGCCTCCGTGCTCGGGAGACTGGTGGTGGTACTGTACCGTAGGCATAGTTTTTGCGAGAGTAGCATTAGAGACTTGAGAATTACTCTAAGTCGCGACTCCGCAAAAGAAAAAAAGGGGCAAAACGATTGTTTGTACTTTATGCAATACTAGTCGATACGGTGCGTAATCTCCACTCTACGTTAGTATAATACCGAATGACGCTAGGCTTAATTACCTTATAATATCTATGCCTCCGATGCTAGTGAGAACTAAATGGTATCTTTGCATATTCGATAAAGTCGGAAAATTTGGTCTAAACCATCCACCAGGATGATATCTTGGCCCCATTCGAACATGGCCTGCCCTCACTAGAAATTAGTGGCGTTAAGCTAAGCATTCATTCGCATGGATATAGCCCCTCGCATAGCCATATGGTCTATTTAGCTGCGAAGAGCACGGAGGACGGGTTAAGTTAGTGTAGTTAACTCTTTAGAGATTTCGGTGCGATATATAGCTCCGCTATCGGATGGAAGGATTAGAGGGGGGATCCTGAAGTCCATGCGAAAATGGAAATTCTGGATACGATAACTATGAAATCCTCGAAATGTACGCGTTAATTAATTATAGCTAGCGGTAGTATAGGCGGTCTATAAAGCAGCGTCGAAGTCTCTATATATCGTGTTCTGTAGCTTCACGTTTATTCCTCACACTCTTTTAATCTATTACTCTTATTTCTATACTAACTCTCTCCTTAGATTAGGTTCCTCTCTTTTATAACCGCTATACGGCTTTTTTTCCCTTTAAATATATCTATCGCGGTGGCAATCTATCTTATCGGTTAGACCACCGTGCTAGCTAGTGGACTGGACACTTAGTTAGCGGCCTATTCTACTTTAACTATCACTAAAACAGCGACTTCTAGTGTTACAAAGCCGATAAGCTCTAAAGTAGCCCTAGCTCTATTCGCTCGTTATCCTGTAAACTACAGCTATATAGGGTATGACCTAGCTAATTAGGATACCTACCATTCTATTTTAAGACTTACTTTGTGTAATCAGACTATACTCCTAGATTTCAGCCTTTATAACCCTCTTAACGACCCCTTAACTCATACTAGTATCCGATCGTGTACTGCGGATAACAAAAGCGCCCTATATAGTCTAGCGGAGAAGAAAGAAACTTCCGCAAGCTTTTCGGCGGGTATCACTATGCCTATAATGCAGTCAAACGTCACGCTTCAATTGGCCTAGATTAATACAGACAGGAAAGGCTCTATCTCAGACCTCGCAATTGCCATTCAGGAAGTTAGTGACTTTTTGGTTAAACAATCGACAGGGAAAGAGGGCATATCCTTTGCCCTCTCTAGAGAAACTATCGTCGGCGTGTTTGTAGGCTCCTAGATTCAGTAACAGGGTCTCTTTGCGTCAATCCTCTAGGAATTTGTTGCTGAAGTTAAGGATAGAGGTTTCTCGGATAGCGTTTTGATTCAACTATGTAGTAAGGCTCGCAGCTCTAAGTATGCTCTCGGTGTTATTGCTAACGGAGAAGCTAATATTCCATTCGTCCAAAAAGCTGTGAAATCCTAGAACGAAGGGGCATACGTGACATCTTTCAGCGGGTCCTTAGCGTGGAAGTTAATGACTACTGCGGATTCTAAGAGTATCTCTCAATCGTACCGTTGCTTCGCAAAGCCTTACTGCGGGTTGGATCCTGTTGAGTA